>JAJOOR010086736.1:0-48080 GCA_036250505.1 Solanum acaule | reverse complement strand
CTCATAGATTCGAGGGAAATAACCAACATGTTCCTTTTTTTATGTCTCTCTAGTATTTGCTTAAGTTTTGAGTGGGCTTAGTCCCAATGTTATATTCATGTATTAGATGGTTTTGAGACATATTGTATAAAGTCTAGAAAGTCTTCCGCTTGCTAATTATTGAAAGTATCTTTGTGTGTGAAGAAAGTTTTTAATTCCTTATGATTTTGGTGTCTATGCGATGAATGAATGCTAAGAGGCTTGTATTAGACCTCTTCGAGGTCGAGTACACCGGTTACGACTAGGGGGTGCTCCCGGGTCGTGACATTTCCTGTTTGAGTGTTTTAACTATTTATGTGAATATGTTGCTTTGGATGAGGAATTTGTAGCCTAGGGAAGTATCCCTAGGGAAGTTGCCTTTCAAAAAATTTAAATCCCCACAAATATAAAATGCAAGTCACTTTCCCAATGTTCGAACAAAATACTCTTCGAGTCTTGAGTTTATCAATCAAAGCTTAATTCCATTACAAAATTTTAAACCATTACTCTATCATCTCAAGAGAGGTTGAATTTGCTGCTACTATGGAAAGAAAAAAATGGTTTTGAGGTTGAACTAACTAAAGAAGAATTAATGCTGAAACTGCATCTGCTCTGTCTAGAAGTGATGAAGTTGAGAAGTAGACCATAGAAGTGGACTTTTCCAACGCATTCGCATTAGCAAAAAGTGTTGCGATGGACCTACAGATGGAGATTACAAATTGGGAATTGTTTATGGTTGTTGAAATGATATCCATAACATTAAGAAAGAAAGAAGACAAAGCGCTCGAGATCCAGGATATGCCTGAAAATACCATTTCCTCGTGGAAGAGGTTAACATCACTATGGCTGAAGAGAATAAGACTGAGTTTGCGGAGAAAACACACAAAAAAGAGATCGATTATGCGGTACTTTGCATAGGGCGACTCAAAGAAGTAGATGCAAAGACTACTTTCCAAGTGTACTTTCGGGACAATGACATAGGTCCCAAGATCATTTCATATGCCACAATTAATTAAGATCTTGGTGCCATGGGCACCCTACATCATATCAAAGGATCTAATTCTGGGGTGAAAGACAAAGATGCAGACAATCAATGTGCCTACCATTGTAACAAAAAGGGGCATACCATGGACGACTGCATAATGTTGAAGGAGTTGATTTACGACACAGTCAGCAATAAGAAGATCAACTATATATGGGGATTCACTCTATTTTTTTTTGTGATCCACTGGAACCCGACATGCCGATCATGAAAAATATGTTGATATACCGTCATGACATCATCGCTTTTGTAGAATCATATATGAACATCTACGATAAGTTTGTTCAGGATGGGATTTTGTCCCCTGTCAAGGAGAAAAGAAATTCGTCATTTGCCTTAGCAAGTAATGAATGAATGAAAACCAGAATCATCCTTGTAAGAGTCAAACTACGTAGGGCCTGATTTCTCTTTTAGAGATACGTAGTCACCCTTTCAAGGTTCGACCCTTATTTTTTAAAAGCTTTCTTTACGCCTTTCATTTTCTACAAGGAAATAGAGAGTTCACATCGACAAATGCTGAGAGATTGGACCAGAAGTCCTTGACTCAATGAATTTCAATTCTCACTTAGATGTAACATGGTGTATAAGACCCTGAGAGACCTCACACAAGCCATTTAGTATATCATAACATAAAGAAATAGAAAATGGTCCAGAAATTAAAACATTTTTAAATTAATCAAAGTCTTTATAAAACAAGTGGATGTCTAATACCACTGTCTCAAACCATCGAATAACATGAATAAATCTTTGGATACAAACTATACAATAGTCCCAACATAAAAGAAAGACACATAGGAATAGTGGTCAAATCCTCAAATTCTATGAGGACTCACCAAATCTCAACTTCTTGATCTACTAGGATCCTAGTCACGAGTGTGAGAATCGATATCGCAGGACACTACATTTGGATAGGAAATGTAGGCAAGAGTATGAGTTAGTACAAGAATGTACTAAATATGACAGCTTGCATAAAGATCAACATATGCATAACATAAGCATTAGTAAACATAAGACATAAACCATAAGAATAATACATATAAAACATCATAAACAAGGAGGAATACTTCCTTAAGTAACCTCAACTTATTGTTAGTCAAGACTTGGGCTAACCGTATATAGTACTATTTTACCTCATGGAAGGCAACTCAATCACAATCCAAACTATTCCTCTTCATAACATAGTTCACATTATTCATACTTACTTTTACAGACATGGGGATTCACCACTTTCCCGAACATGAAAAGGCTAATGGGTATTTTCCTCTTGCCTTACTTACCTTTGGATTATGGGTACTCGCCTCCATAACCACATTATATGACACAGGACTCGCCTCCATATCATTTCATAAGGATTATTGATACTTGCCTCCATGTCCAATCATCATAGTAGGAACGTGGGAAGTCGCCTATTGTTCAATTCTAAGGAGTATAGGAAATCACCTCATACCCTCTTCATATGGAGGTCAACGGTAGTTGCCTCTATTCTCATCAATTACATAGTCTTTTAGTTCGATTCATTTTAGATGAGCAATCGTTTCAACCTAGAATCATTCATGTGAGCAAACCTTTTACATTCATACAATCATGCTTAGCAATTCATGCGGGAAGTATCTCTTCCCCCACAATACACTAATTAGCAATAATTTGTAATATATGCTTTACTCTCAAAGCACTACATTTCATGATCATCATCTATGCTTTAATCCAAAAAAATTAACGTCATGTTCATCATGTATGAATCAATTTCAAGAAATTCTAACCATAAATCATCAATCCTATAACGAGATATCTAGCTCACAAAGCTTTCCTTCATGGCATCAACCCAATTTTATCAATTCTACCCTAGAAACATATGATATGCGTAGGTACATGTAATGTCATCCTGAAAATAGGTAATTTTGTAAATTCAATCATAAACCAAACAATTGGATCTGTATTAATCATAACCCACAATAATGGAAGAAACCCTAACTCAAATTGGGGATTTAGACTTCACAATTAGGAAATCTAAATGGACTCCGTAGAAGAAAGGATCCCATGGATTAAAAGCCATCATACCTCAGTCACATTAACCACAAAATATTGAAGATTGGGGGACTTGAACTTTACCAAGCTTCAATCTCTTCCTTATAGAGAGAGAATATTTGAGACAGAGTTTTGGGATATCTTTGGGGTTTTGAAATAATGACTTGAATGGGGGATTTTGGGTGTTAAAAATCCTTATATAGATGTTCTAGACTTAGGAAAAATGACACCACATTAATTTAATTAAAATGGGAAAAGACCCATGTTCCCCTAAAAATTAACTGTCAACTGCGACCGACGGACCCCACCAACAGACCGTCGATGGACCTACAGTCCATCTTGCACGGCCGTCGTTTGTGGCCAGAGATTTTTTGGCCATCTACGGACCCATGGACCACAAACCGTCGATCGATCTACGTTCTTTTGATCCGGCCGTGGTCTTGAGGTATAAGTCTGCTCTGAGGTACCCAACCACAGACGCTACCTACGGTCCATGGTCCTAACCACGATCCGTGGGTGGCAACCGTCGGTTGTCACCTGTAACTTTTCTAAATATGCAATTTTTACCACTTTTGAATCCGGAGTGTTACATTATCTCCCACTTGGGATCATTTGTCCTCGAATGGGATTTTAGGCACATTTCTAAATGAAAAGACTCAAGACTAGCAGCCCATCATGCATGCAACTAATCAAAATGCACACAACCGAGGAGGAAATATCAACTAAAAGCTGAACATACTGTATGCACCATATGTAAGTAAGAACTACATCTAACAACCCAATATGCATGAAATTCTACGATTTCTTACATTCAAGGGGAACAACCATATCCAATTTAAAAGCAAGGATCAACACAATCTCATGTAGCCTAAATGCAATTTATAGACAAAGCACATATTAAAGGAGGAAATCTCCACTCCAAGCTAAGGCATGTTCAACAATTCATCTTATGAAGTCCATAAGCAACTCATACTCAATGCACAACAACATGAGGAAAATAAATCATACAAGCCATTTTCTTTCAAAACTTAAGCTTTTTTCATAAACATGCATTTTAAGGAAATCATGGAAACACATGACACGCATGACACAAAACATAAGGCAAACCAAGAGGAACTCATTACCTCAAGCTAGAGTAGGAGGAAAAAGAATTGGATACTGAGACATCATATCCGCCTCGGCCTACCAAGCAGCACCCTCAAAAAGATGGTTTCTCCATAACACTTTCACGGTAGCAACCTCTTTGTTCCTCAATTTCTTAACTTACCGGTCTATGATCTCAACTTGAACTTCTTCATAAGAAAGGTTCTCTTTCACTCACAACCATTCTAGGTGACTATGGATGTCAAATCTCCAACACACTTCCTTAACATAGAGACATGGAAAACCGGATGTACCGACGCCAACTCTTTTAGAAAATTAAACTCATAGGCAACCTTACCGGTACATCTTAAAATTTTATATGGGCCTACAAAACGGGGAATAAGTTTCCCTTTCTTACAAAACCTCATTAAACCCTGCATGGGTAAGATTTTCAAATAAACCCAATCAAGTACATCAAATTTAAGGTGTCTTTTTCTATCATCGGCATAAGACTTTGTTGACTTTGGTTCGTTCTCAACCTCTCTTTTATGAGCCGAACCTTTTCTATAGCCTCATGAATTAGCTCAGGCCTTGTCAAAGCAATCTCACCCATCTCGAACCACCCAATATGAGATCTACACCTCCTACCAAAAAGAGCCTCAAACAGACTCTTATACCAATACTACAATGGTAGCTATTATTATAGGAAATTCAATCCAGGGCAAATGGTCATCCCAATTTACCTTGAAATCAATCACGCAAGCCCTCAACATGTCTTCCAATGTTTAGATTGTTCGTTCCTCTTGCCCATTTGTTTGGGGGTGAAAAGTTGTGCTAAGCTTGACCTTAGTGCAAAGACCCTTTTGGAAAGACTTCCAAAAATTAGAAGTAAACTAAGTACCTCTATCGGAGATAATGGACAAGGGCAGTCCATGCAACCTTACCATCTCCCTCAAATACAACTTAGCATAACATTCCACCAAATAGGAAATCTATACGACAATGAAATGGGCCGACTTCTTCATTTGGTCTTCTATAACCCAAATCGAATCATATTGATACTGAGTACGTGGAAACCCCATTATGAAGTCCATATTTAAATCCTCCCACTTCCAAGTAGGAATGCTAATGTCTTGGGATAAACCTACCAGTTTCTTGTCCTCAACCTTCACTTGTTGGCAATTTGGACACATAGCCACAAATCCCGCAATATCCTTCCTCATACCAATCCACCAACCAATCTCCCACAAATCACGGTACATCTTTGTGGCTCTGAGGTGAATAGAATACCGAGAACTATGGGCTATCGACAGGATTTATTCCCTTAGGTCATCAATATTAGGAACACACAAACCACCTTGATATCTTAGGACACCATCTCCCTCTTGGGAGAAAACCTTAACGGACTTCTTTAGCAACACTTATTTCGATTCAACTAAGGTCAGATCAAGACATTATTTTGCCTTCACATCAGTCACAAAAGACTATTCGGAATCATTATGGAAAATAAAACCACCCTTTGTGGAACCCACTAGTTGAACTCCCAACTGGCCCAACTTATGAAAATCTCGAACAAACTCTTTACTATCATCATCAACATGTGCAAAACTACACATAGATGACCGACTTAGGGCATCCGCTGCCACATTTGCTTTACCATGGTTATAGAGAAGACTCATATTATACTATTTCAATAACTCAAGCCATCTTCTTTGGCAAATATTTAGATCTTTTTGGGTAAACACATATTGTAAATTCTTGTGGTCGGTATAAACATCAACATGGACACCATACAAATAATGCCATAAAGTCTTTAAGGAAAATTCAACTGCCGCTAATTCGAGGTCGTGGGTAGCAAAATTATTCTCATGGATCTTAAGTTGCCTCGAAGCATAGGCAATAACCTTACCATTCTACATAAGCACACATCCCATCCCAACTTTAGAGGCATCACAATAAACAACAAAGCCATCCGCCTCTTCTGGTAAAGTCAACATCGGAGAGAAAGTAAGTCTATCTTTCAACTCTTGGAAGCTTTTCTCACAAGCTTCGGACCATATGCACTTGGATTTCTTTTGAGTCAATGTCGTCAATGGAGAAGCAATCATAGAAATCCCCTCAACAAATCTTCTATAATAACTGGCAAAACCCAAGAAGCTTCTAATGTTTGTCGCTGATATAGGTCTAGGCCAACTCTTGAGCGCATCTATCTAACTCAGTTCAATCTCAATACACTTGCTTGAAACAATGTGGCCTAAAAAATCCACGGACCTTAGCCAAAACTCGCATTTGGTAAACTTCACAAAGAGTTGTCTTTCCTTATGGATTTTCAACACAATCCTCAATTGATTAATGTGATCAGCCGCACTCCTCAAATAAATAAAAATATCATCAACGAACATAATTAAGAACATATCAAGGTATTGTCTAAACACCCTATTCATCAAATCCATGAATGCCAACGAAGCATTAGTCAAACAAAAGGGCATCACCAAAAACACATAATGACTATCGGGTTCTAAAATCCATTTTCAGAACATCTTCCTATTTCACATTAAATTAATGATAACCCGAGCGGAGATCAATTTTAGAGAAATAAGTTAGCCTTTAAAGTTTATCAAACAACTCATCTATTCTTGGAAGATCATACTTGTTCTTAATAGTCACCTTGTTTAATTGCTGATATTCAATACAAATATGGAGTGAACCATATTTCTTCCTTACAAACAAAATTGGAGCACCCCATGGAGAGATGCTTGATCAAATGAAACCATTATCTAACAAATCCTTCAACTGTTCTTTCAACTCCTTAAGTTCCATCGGAGACATTCTATAAGGAAGAATAAAAATAGGTTGCGTATCCGGGAGAAGGTCAATACTGAAGTCGATTTCCCTTATGAAAGAAATACCAGGTAGATCATCAGGAGACATATGCATAAACTTATTTCCTACGGGGGCTGACTCAAGAATAGGGGTTTTAGAATCTAGATCCCTTACCCTAACTATATGATAGATATAACCCTTCGAAATCATTTTTCTACCTGTAAGGTAAGAGACAAATTGACCTCTAGGAATAGAATTTCTCCTCTTCCACTCTAGGATAGGATCATTTGGAAATTGAAACTTGACTACACAGGTTCTACAATCTATATAAGCATAACAAGAGTCTATCCAATCCAACCCAAAGATGACATCGAAATAAATCATATCAAGCTCTACCAAATCTACTAGAGTAACTCTATGGGATATGTAAATGGGACATCTCCTATAGACCATTTTAGCCACCACAAAATACCCAACAGTGGTACAGAAAAAAAAAAGTTCTAACAACACATCGGGAAGCATATCAAATCTAATAGCCACAAAGGGAGTCACAAAAGACAGAGTAGCACTGGGATAAAGTAAATCATAAACATCTAGGTGGAAGACATTCAACATA
Source organism: Solanum acaule (assembly GCA_036250505.1). Lineage (NCBI taxonomy): Eukaryota > Viridiplantae > Streptophyta > Magnoliopsida > Solanales > Solanaceae > Solanum > Solanum acaule. The sequence goes on along the minus strand of JAJOOR010086736.1, from coordinate 40,473 downwards.
CGAGTAACCACATCATGTCGACCCACTCCTTAGGCCATCAGTGTAGCAATCTGGGCTTCGCGACATCCCTCTCGGGCAAGCCGAAAACACATGGGTTGTTTTGTATTTGTAACTGCAAACCCATTAAATTAAACGACAAACATTAGGTTAAATCACCATTAAAAAACATATATCCTATCAGCAAGCAAGACCCAACAACAATATCAACACATATTTCCTAAATCACACCCCACGAATGGTGTTTTTAGCAACACATCAAGAAATAATAAAATACAGCTAAAATGATACTAAATTTAAATGGGTAGAAGGAATTTAACCTTGATTTAAGCAAACGAAGAAGAATGGAGAAGACCCACATCCAACTTGGGGCAGATGAAATCCATCTTTCTTCAAGTCTCCCAAAAACCCTCTCCAAACTTGAGAGAAAATATCCCAAAAAGAACTATTCTATTCTTGAAATTAAAATAAATGTTCGATTTCTAAAAATTAATAACAAGTTTAGTATTTATAGACTCAAAAAAATAGTCCTGGCGAATCTTTGGGCGAGGTTAGTCGGAATAGCCGATTAACTCTGTGATTCGCCCTTTGGTTTAGTTCGCCGACATCTTGCACTAGCCTTCAGCATCTTCGTGCTCTGTGTCATTGGGCGACCTAGTACTGCCTCGGAGAATTATTCGGCAAAACGCCGATAGCTCCTTTTATCGCCTTATTGATCCTGCTCCTTCAAGGTTTCGCGTACTGGAACAAAGGGCGGAGTGTGTCCCTTCCGTGAATCGCCAAGCGTCCTTGTTGATGTGCAGGCTTCAACTTCTTCGCTCTTTTCAACCTTTTTGTTCCTTTTTGCGCCTAAGTGTCCATGCTTCCACTAAAACTTCAAATACATGAAACTTTAGAGTTTTCATCATATATTGAGACAAAGTAAGCATTTGAGGACACTATTTCTATCAAAATAAAGCCTTAAATGAGTCCAATTTGTGGACTCATCAACACCCCCAACTTAAACTCTTGCTTGTCCTCAAGCAAACTCAAGTTCAGCCGTTCAACAAGGTGTATCAAATGGTGCTACACAAGACTAAACCATGAATGCACACAACCAGACTCAATTTACTTATGCAAGGATCAATTTTTTCTACTCATAGATTCAAGTTGTGACACAACATTACCAAATATTCTCATGCTCGCAACACTTACTACTTGTGCAATCAAGCTCAACATGAAGTATCTAAATGCCCTCACATAAAGAATGATTCCATATTCACACACAGAGGTTATCAATTCAAGATCAGGAATCAGATGCAATGCTCACACTCAAAAAGAGGAACACAATGCATGTTTTTACCCATAGGTTTGCCCTTATTTTCCAATCGACATCCAATTCAGCCTACTCAAGATCAAAAAGGTCTTTCTAGGGCTTGTAATGGGGATGTGTGCAAAGGTATGATCATTCAGGCTTAATGACTTTTTCGTTGGGAGATGTGGTATTCTCAAGGCATTCCTTTCTTTTCCTTTATCAATTTTTTTTCTTGTGCTTTTAAGTCATCTTTTTATTCACCTCGATGGAATGCTTATTAACCCGATTTCCTTTGTACTTTATTCCACACACATATTTTTTTAAGGATTTCCATTGTTTTACAACACCATGGGATAAAGGGGACTTTTCTTGCACTTCTTGACTTCTCCTTTTCCTTTTAACCACACCCCAACATAGGCTTTTGGCCTAAGTTGCCTATTCGCTAAACCACAAATCAAGAGGATTATAGGTAGTGGGTCAAGTAAGGTCTAGGGTTCATCAAGTATCTTCCAAATAGAGGTAAGGTTCACAGGATGTTCAGAAGAGTTTCACACGCTCACGGGTAGGCCACAAAAGAGGTATATATCAAATTTGGTTCCCACTCTTTAAAGTTGCCTAAGATCATTTCAAGAGCACACATTTCTAAATCAATCAGACTAATAATGCAAATTCTAGGTTTATTCATGCAAGGTTAAAAGAAAGCTAATAACACAAGGCATCGACACTTAAGTCAAACAAGACCACACACTTTCGCTAGTGTGCAACGATTATTACAAGAGAATCAATTCGATAAATGGCTAATCACAGCGAGATGCAAATAGTTCACATATTGTCTATGCAACTTCATTTTGGCTCATCATAGCCGTACATTTGTGTTCGTTTGATTGTAAGCACTATTTGAGTCATCGGTATTGATCGAAACTGAGACTCAAATTTTCAAGAGAACAGCCCCTTGGTTTCGCGACCTCCCTCTCGGGCAAGTCCAAAACACATGGGTGGTTTTGTATTTGCAACTACAAATCCATTAAATTAAACCACAACCACTAGGTGAAATCACTATTAAAATACATCTATCCTATCAGAAAACAAGACTCAACAATAACATCAACACATATTTGCTAAATCACACCCCAAGAATGGGGGTTTTTAGCCACACATCAAGAAATAACAAAATAGACCTAAAATGATACTAAAATCAAATGGGTAGAAGGAATTAAACCTTGATTTAAGCAAAGGAAGAAGAATGGAGAAGACCCACTTCCATCTTGGGGAAGATGAAATCCTTCTTTCTTCAAGTCTCCCAAAAACCATCTCCAAACTTGAGAGAAAATATCCCAAAAAGTACTATTATATTCTTGAAATTAAAATAAATGTTCGACTCCTAAAAATTAATAACAAGTTTAGTATTTATACAGTCAAAAAAATAGTGCTGGCAGATCTTTCGGTGAGGTTAGTCGGAATCGCCGATTAACTCAGCGATTCGCCCTTTGGTGTAGTTCATCGCCGTCCTACACTAGCCTTCAGCATCGTCATGCTTTGTGTCATTGGGCGACCTAGTACTACTTCACAAAATTATTCGGCGAAACGCCGACTGGTCCTTTCATAGTCTTTTTGATCCTGCTCCTTCAAGGCTTCGCGTACTTGAACAAAAGGCGGAGTGTGTCCCTTTGCCGAATCGCCAAGCATGCTTGGCGAACTTCAGCTTCTTCGCTTTTTTAGCCTTTTTGTTCCCTTTTGCGCCTAAGTGTCCATGCTTCTACTAAAACTTCAAATACCTATAACTTAAGTTTTCATCAGATATTGAGTTAAAATAAGCATTTGAGGACACTATTTCTATCAAAATAAATCCCTAAATGAGTCCAATTTGTGGACTCATCAAGTATTCGCACCTGAACAACATGGACCGGATGAATGGTAGGGTTGAGCCCTACGTCCACTCTCACTTTAATTCTTAGCAATCGAAGGACAATTCCTCATTTTGTGATCTGTCTTCCCATATCCAAAGCAAGCATTGGAGCACACTAAGCACTTACCCTCATGATTTCTCCCACACATTTCATATGTAGGCATCGAAGTCCAATTACCATCTCCTTGAGGTTTAGGGTTACACACTCTTTAATTGTTAGGCCTTGGAGGAACACTAGAAAAACTTTGCCCGGATAATTGTTTCTGTTATCTTGAACGACCCCGTCCACCGGACCTAGAATAAAAAAAGTTACCATCACCCATCCTTTCCCTCTTTGTCTCCCTAGATCATTCCTTAAGCTTTTCCTCTTCAATTTGTTAGGCATAAACCATAAGGAGAGAAATGTCCATGTCATAGACACGCATAGCAGTGTGGAACTCTTTGATTAACATGCCAAACACACCCGACACAAACTTACTCATATTAGCCCTACAATCTGCCACACTAGAAGGAGCATATTTGCGCAATTAATTCAACCTCAAACCATATTCCTACACTCATATTTCCTTGCCTAAGGTTAATGAACTAAAGCACCTTAGCCTCTCTCATCTCAAGAGGGAAGAATATATCAAGAAAAACACTTTTGAACCATTTTTATTATATGGGACCCGCTTCTACCGGCCTTGCCCCTTTCCATTGGTTGAACAAAATGTGTGTAACACCTTTGAGTGGATAAGCATCCAATTCAGCCATCTCTACCGTAGTCACACCCATAAAAGCAAGTACCTTGTAGACCTTATCGATAAACTCTTGAGGATCTTCCTCAACATTTGAGCCATTAAATTGTGGAAGGTTCATCCTTGTAAAGTCCCTCACTCTTGACGCCGCCGTACCCACATTTGGTTTCATAGGGACTACCACTTCTATATTGTCTTGTGTCATCAAGGCTTGAGACAACACCTGAAAAGTCGACCTAAACTAGACACTTGGTATATTCTCAGCCAATCGGTCAGTCAAAACTTGAGGAGGAGCTTGGGGAGGAATTTCTTGACCCACATTGTCTTCCCCATTCCTTCTAGGTACCCTTCTAGTAGTCATACCTTGAAGACCATCCGATAAGGATTTAGAGATAGACCTTATAGAGTTAAAGTCTATTGCAGGACTTAGAGTAATGAAGAAGTGAGATTTCCTAAGCATCTTGTAGCCTCTCATTCATAAATGTTACTCACTTCACACTGACAAACAAGACTCTACTTGAAGTGGTTTTGAGACATCTTAGAACCATTCTAAACCTTTTGCACTAATTACAAAGTTTGTCACGACCCTGGTGTACCCTCTAGATGTAACATGCCGTCTAAGACCTCGAGAGGCCTCATACAAGCCACTTAGCATACCATAACATAAAGAAATAAAAAATGGTACGAAAATTAAAACATTTTCAAATTAACCAAAGTCTTTATAAAACGAACAGAAGTCTAATACAATTGTCTCAAACCATCTAACAATATGAATATATCTTGGGACACAACTCATACAATAGTCCCAACCTAAAAGAAACACATAAAGGAATAGTGGTCAAATCCTCAAATGCTATGAGGACTCACATAATCTTAACTTCTTGATCTACTATGATCTTAGCCATGACCATTAGAATTGATATCACCGGACTCTACATTTGGATAGGAAATGTAGGCAAGAGTATGTGTTAGTACAAAAATGTACTAAATATGATAACTTGCATGAACATCAACATATGCAAAACATAAGCATTAGTCAACATAAGACATAAGCCATAAGCATAATACATATAAAATATCATAAACAAAGAGGAATACTTCCTTAAGTAACCTCATTTTATCCTTAGTCAAGACTTGGGCCATCCTCCCCTAGTACTACTCTACCTCATGGAAAGCATTTCAATCACAATCCAAGTTATTCATCTTTATAACATAGTTCACATTATTCATACTTACTTTTAAAGACATGGGGATTCGCCTTTTTGCCTAACTTGCAAAGGCTTATGGGCATTCACTTCTTGCCTTACTAACCTTAGGATTAGGGGTACTAGCCGCCCAACCACATCATATTATACGGGTACTCGTCTCCACATCATTTCATAAGGATCATGGGTACTCGTTTCCATGTCCAATCATCATAATAGGAACGTGGGGAGTCATCTTTTGTTCAATTCTAAGGAGTATGGGAAATCACCTAATATCCTTCTCATATGGAGGACAAGGGTAGTCGCCTTTAGCCACATCATTTACATAGTCTTTTAGTTATATTAGATGAACAACCCTTTCAACCTAGAATTATTCATGTCAGTAAACCTTTCACATTCATACAATCATTCTTAGCAATTCATGTGGGAAGTATCTCTTCTACCACTATACATCAATTAGCAACTATTCATAGTATAAGCTTTACTCTCAAAGCACTACATCTCATGATCATCACCTATGCTTTCCTCTAAATCAATTAACATCATGTTCATCATATATGCTTCAATCTCAATCAATTGCAATCATAAATCATTAATACTATAAGGAGATATCTAGCCCACAAAGTTTCACTTCATGGCATCAACCCAATTATATCAATTCTACCCTAGAAACATAGGATAGGCATGGGTACATGTAATTTCATCCTAAAAACATGTAATTCTATCAAATCAATGATAAACAATTTATAACCCAACAATTTGGATCCATATTAATCATAACCTACAACAATGGAAGAAACCCTAACTCAATTTGGGGATTTATACTTCACAATTAGGGAATCTTAAGGGAATCTAAGGGAGAAAGGATCCCATGGATGAAAAGCCATCATACCTTAGACACAAAGCCCACAAAATCTTGAATATTGAGGGACTTGAAATTGACCTAGTTTCAATCTCTTCCTTCCTCTTCCACCTCTAGAGAGAGAATATTTGAGAGAGAGTTTTGGGATTTATTTGGGCTTTAGGACTTGAATGGGTGATTTTGGGGGTTAAAAATACTTATATATGTGTTCTAGACTTAGTAAAACTGACACCACATTGATTTATTTAAAACTGGACTGTAAAAATTAACTTTCAACTTTGACCGAAGGACCCTACCGACGGACCGCCGATAGACCTACGGTCAATCTTGCATAGCAGTCGATAGTGGTCAAAGACCTTTTGGCCATATATGGACTGCTGGACAATGGAGCATCGATCGACCTAAGATCAGTTGGTACGACTGTGGTCTTCAGGTATCAGTTTGGTCTGAGGTGGCTAACCACGGACCCTACCTATGGTATGTGGTCCCAACCCGGGTCTATGGGTGGCCACCATCGGTTGGCACCTACAACTTTTCTAAATCTGCAATTCTTACTTCTTCGAATCCGGAGTGTTCCATTAACCTTCCAAATTCACTAGTCCTGAAATCAACTAAGCAAATTCCTACTTATTTTTAAATCAGTCCCCATTATTCTTGGGTTAATCTGTCTTCAAACAAAGGAACTCTTATGTGTTTATATGTTCTCTATGTGATATTCTGCATCATGTGTCATGAGCTAAGCATAAAAGGTTTGCCTTTGAGTTGTTTTTCTTTTACAAGTACATAAAACAGGTTTGTGTTGATAAGCTGATTCGACACTCTTACTTTACGAGATACAAAAACTCCTACAGATTCCTTCCCTAATCAAAAGTCGACTAAAAAGATAAGGACAATGGTTCCCCACAATGAAAATATTGGTCTTATCGAAGTTGTTATATTTCAGCCCTTTTTCGTTGAGCAAAATGAGTTTATTCGGCAATTAATCCAACCAATTGTCGATATAAGGGTTGAGATGCAGAGAAAGCAAGATTAACTAGATCAAATTTTCCTTGTCAACACTTCAGGCGATGGAAGGCCGCCTCTTTACTATCCTCCTTCGAATTAAAATGCAGAACATGTAATGAACCTACCCTCCAACCCCTCTCAAAATATCTCTTCCCTTGACTTAACTACCCCTAATCCCCATAACCCCACTACTTCATATCCAGCACCACCTCCTCTTCGCAATCCCAACCATCAAACCCGCTCTCCCCCTTAAAACCACGATTTAAACATTTCTCAAACTTTTCCCTATCCGCAAAACAAAAATACCAACCCTCAAGCATTTCCTCTTATATAACAAGCCCCTAAAATCACCCAAAGCCATTCCACCATTCAACCCTTGCTCCCAAAAACTACTTTCAAAATACCAATCCACAATGAACCTTATGCTAAATGCACTAAACTAGTTCATTATAAAGTGCAAGAAAAAGAGTGGAGGGCTACGAAAGAAGTGGCCAAGAAGAGTATAAAGGAAGAGATCATGAATGTTATGAAGGAGTTGCATTATACAATAGAACTCCCTTGATTGAATGATGAAGGTTTATGCATCCTTCCAAATTCGGACCTTCCGAAAGGGTTCAATGTGCAAAAATCGATATTTATTGCAGAAATGGGAATCATTTAGCTATCTGAGAGCTTAATGTTTCTAACTTAACTCTTTGTTTCCTAACAAAGTTTCCTCTATAAGGAGATTAGAATCAATACTTGTTATTAGAGCCAGACCGTCCTCTCCGAACGGAAGAGCAAGGTTTCCCATAAGGTCTATTTCTCGTGTTGTTACCGCCAACTTTTATTTATTCAGTATTTTACATTTTATTAAAGTTATTAGTCATAAAAGCGTGTGTAGTTATAACCCTTGTTCATACTCTCTTCATATACTTTAGAACCTTGTATATTTTGTTGTAGTTTTTTTGAGGTTTGTAGTTACAAGGTCTGTGTATAGTCTTTTCCGTACATATTAGTTGTAGTGTGTTTATCTTAGATATTAGAACAAACATATTTCTAAGTCTTTATTTTCTAAACACTACAAAAATATGTCTATTTCAGATAAATCCTTAGCAAAGGTCAACATGTCTCCTACTATGTGTGAAAAAAATGGCGTGTAAATATGACTACCTTTATGAAGTAGATGTGTTACCCCCAAAAAATAAAATATCATCCACATATCTACCTCTGTTAAACCCTTACTCTGCCTTTGTAAAAAGTCTTGTAATCCTTGGATGAAAATCCACTCCTTCGTCAATCAAAATCCCAAAGGAATCAAGGAATATGTGGCTGCATCAAAACAGGACTAGTACCGTATTCTTGCAAATCAAGAAGAACAGTTCATCACTTTGCAGATGCTAGAGGATTTTCCCCGACAATGGAAAAGCCTGGGTTTTACCCATATCCATTTTGGTGTTGTTTGAATTGCATTGACATATCATGGAAGAAAAGGCCAGCATGTCGTGGTGCCTGTTTCCCTTCTAGATACTAGATACTATGAATATCGGCAAGCAAATTTAGGCACTTCAGAAATAACTCTAAAAGCAGGGCCTATCTTTATTATGATATTCCCAAACTTCAACATGTCCCTACATGATCTATATCTGACAGAGGTGTTGAAAATACAGGTCCAAACACTTGGAGCTCATCAAGCTACAGATGCCATAGAGGCTACTCTTCATTAATAACTAGCTAGGAGATTCCAAAACAATGCCATGGACCTATCCCTTACAGGTGGCCAAGATGCTTTGTTCCAAAATGTAGACGCGACCAATGGAACGACTCAGTGTACCCAGATCCCAAGGCAAATATCTAGAGAAGAGCTTGTCAAAGTTCTTTCTGACTCATGGGTCACCAATTATGAGAAGTTGAGAGACCACCCTCAACCTCTCCAGTCTACTGAACCTACTTTCTTCATAAAAATCTGATAATACAGTCGCTATATTCTTTGACCACTCTCACTTGAAAAAGTCCATAAAACTGCCTTCTCCATACATATTTACCACCCTCTAGATAGTCTCAATCAAAAAGACAATTTGGACTCTGAATCCATAATTGAGTTTTTTTCGAAATGATATTTTGATTGGATAAGACAATCCAATCATGATGGTCTTTGTGTATTTTGGTATAGGTGTCCTTTCACAGGACATAATCTATGGGATATTGATTGTGACTGCTCGGAATGTGAAGATTATTACTACGTGTTTGAATATGATGGTGAAGAAGATGATGATGAATATTCATACGATAGAGCCAAATGGGATGAAGAGGAATATCAATTTCTTGTTTCACATAAACCCTAGGATTGGCCAACTTTATGTACTCCATCACAAAATAAGACCTCGCAAAAACAGCCTGCACCAAAAATAATGTTTATGCTATCCTCTACAAGATCCAGTCACATATATGATTTGCTCGTTTACCAAACATTCGAAAAGGAAAACCTGATCAATGCTCTAAAAAAACCACAAAAGAAAGTTTTCCTACCAACGGGAAAACATATGCCCGCAAGCGACATAGAAGCAATACTCAATTGGCAATCTGAAAATGCTATGTGCCATAATAGAACGTTGACTAGTATCGAACAGTCCATCAGGTGCGTTGCTCATTCACAAGTCAAGCTTCATGATCAAATGAGTCTGATGGAGGAAAAGATGGACCAAACGTCAACTCAACATATCAGACTAATCAAAGCATTAGAAAAAAGGTTGCAAACAATATAGTTCGATATATGTCCCCCAGGAACGTCGTTCGGCCACTTTATCGAACAACAAAAAAGTGATGTAGCCTCAATCAAAAAGTAGTAATAGCTATTGAGATATGGTAACCCTGAACCTAGGAGAGCTCAATCCTCTCCCACAAGGTCTACCCCAATCTCTATGTGCTCACAGTGATACTTTCCACTGAAACTAGCTTTCTCATTTAACGCGGCTAAACAACATAAAAAGGAACTTGAGTTTGGCATAGCCATACTAGTGTGGGAGAGAAAAGATGTAATGGCTGCTCAAAAGCGAGTTGAAGAAGCACAAGCAAGGTCCAAACGCAAAAAGGTTACGTACTATGGAGCTATGATCATCTCAGGTTACAAGGCCCCAATTGATGACTATATCTTTGCAGATTTGAGTCCATTCGGTGAACACTTGACGATCTCAAGTCATGAAAAATCATATTCAGAAAAGGAATGGGGTGCCCTCGTATAGGACATCACTAATGGCGAAGACTGGTTTTTCCAAACACATAGTTTTTCAGACCCAATCTTGGGTATGAACAACCAGGTTGTTCAAGAGTTTTACTCTCGAAAACATGATAGTCTAACCAATGATTATCTTAGTGCCATTGACGATTATCTCAGATGTGATGAACATCTTGATGACCTTAATCTAGAGCATCTTGATGAAATTGATTTTGAGCATGAGCCTGAAGATGATTATACCTCAGATCGATTTATTGAAGATAGGGAATCTTCCACTGATTCCCAAGAATATGTTGATGATTCCAGGAATACATTGAGGAAACTTCTGAATCTACAACTACTGAATCTCCACTGCAATCAGATGAATATGACTATCCACCCATCTTCTTGAATCATCACAAAGAACGAGACGTCTTTGAAGTTGATGATGATCTGGACGACATGACTAATGATCTGATCCCGAAAATGAGACCGGAACCAACGAACACAATACCCAATACCGATGGAATTGGGTTTCATACTTTTACACTCGACGATGTTAAGGTCTCTCCATGGCCTCAAAGAACCTAAGACTTCTATACTTGGATGGTTACAAAGAATCTGGTTGAGCGGGAAAAGTATATGATCCTATCAAAATTTGCTTCAAGATTCTCTGGCATTCTCAGGGTTTGGTGGACCGCAAAAGGTCTTGCGGATAGGAACTTCTACCTAACATCCCAAGACTTTGCTACAAATTTGAACATACTTCAAGAAGTCTTCTATGGAGATACCGGTCAAGGACATGAAAAGCTATGGAGACAACTCTTCCAAATGAATTGTATATCATTTGATAGAGATATCATTGATATCCATTTCCAAAAGATGGCAAGATTCTACTTTGGGCTTGGTGGAGATTCCAGCTTGAAGCAAGCTTTTGTGTCATCATTGCCAAAGATGTTAGCAGGATATGCAATGACAATCATTAAGGATAGGTTTAAATCTATAACTATCCCACATATTGGATATATCAGGCAAGCTATCTTTCAAATCCTGGATAGTATCTGCACAAAGAGATTGTTCTCAAACAGGTCGTTAAAAATAATCTAGCTCTTCATAAGGCATCCAGTCGATGTGATCTTGTCACCAAGTCCGATTGCTTTTGCTCAAGTCATCGAGCAAGACAAAATGTTCTTAAGCAGTATTGGAGATTCAAACTGCCTAGGCCACCTGATATCAATATAGGATGACCAGGCGCACTAAGTTATTCAGGTGAAGAAGTCCAGGCAATTACATGAAAAATGACCATTACTTTATTTGCAACAAGCCTGGACACTTTGCGAAGAATTGCCTCAATCTAAAAGATTTGTCAAGACCCTCCAACTCTTTGATGACGACCTTGAATTGGTATTTTCACTGCAATATGAACCGACGGGCGAAACTCTTTTATTAATAGATGTCTATGAGATGGCTAGTGATGATACTAATATTGACGATGATCCAGATCACAACATGTATCAGATTTCCAATACAACAATGATTGACTTCCCTTGAGAAGTTGATAAACCTCATGTTCAATTGTCTATCTAATCTTCAAAATGGGATAAACCTGTGCAAGTCATTGCACCTATGGATACATGAGCTGCATTATCCATTCTTAACCCAGCAGTTCTACCTGATGACCAATGGATTTCACATTTGTAGAATTTCAGTGAACCATCAAAGGAAATCCTTACGACCAAGCTAATTACAAAACATCTGGTCATAATTGAATTCTTCCCTGGGTTACAATTTTGGATCAAACTCCTTGGTTTAGCGGTTCCAAGAAGAGATCTCATCATTGGGTTCGACATCTACACACAACTCAAGGATAAATAAGAACTAAGGGAATAGATTTTATATTTAAAAAGCGAAGGATCATCTCATATGAAATGGCGGTGTATCCACCGGAAGTATTCACACAATTTGGGGACCCCTTTGATCCGTCAATTATGATAGAACGAAGGACATATTATGAACTCCAGGTATTAAAGAAATATGGAGGGTCTATCCCAAAGACTTTTGAAGTCCACCCGGAGTATCCATATTGCCATATGTTCATTCTATTGGAAGATTATTTCCCCCAAGAACTCCAATGGTTATTCTGGTACTTATCTCACTAGTTTTACATTTTTATGGAGTTCAAGTGCAACTTGTTTAGGGATTTTGATAGAATCCAACCAGCCCTACATAAATTTCTACTGTGGCTCTGACCACGAAGTTAGTGGGTTCTTGCTTCAAAAATTCCTACGAGGTTAAGATATTCATGTTGCACCATGAGGTGAAGATTATCAACAATTAGGTCCAACCTAGACCAGAAATTTCCTTCTATTGGAAGTTTCCCGTCTCTATTTTTTCCTTGGAAGATGAATATCACGAAACTCAATGAAATATCTTCCAGCAAAATTGTTGTATCCCAAAAGAAATATGGCCTAATGAATGGGATCGATGGAACTACATGGACAACCACTCCCACTGGGAGAAAGTACGAGAAACTACGAAAGAATATCAAGTCCCATGTGTTATAACAATGGATGAAGTTACTCAGGCCATTACTAGCATAAGACTGAACGTTCCTTCGCAACAATGGGATCACAATGTGGCAGGACCATCCAAGGGAAATAGGTACTTACCCAGATTGACAAAACAAAGCCTGGAAAAGAAGGAGTTGTACAACAAGAAACCTTGTTTTGATTGGTGGATGTGTAACAACCCTCAAAATTAAGTAGGATAAAGTAGAGCCTCACATGGGTTTTATACATTAATAACTTGTTAAAATAATGAAGAATAGCCTTTTTAGTCAGTTTTAGAGTGTTTGGAAGTCGAACGTCAAGGGATGACCAAGACGTTTGGAAACTAGTCTTTTGCGTGTTGGTGTTCTAGTATGTTGTTCATGTTTTTATGTGGTGTTTGAAGTCTAAAATCAATGGAGGTGACCCTAGTGTCTTAATTAATGTTTTTAGGGTCAAAAAATTTGGGTACAACTCCCCGGGACCACCCTAAGGGTCCCCGAGGAAGACCCCAACCCTTGGCCAAACAAGTTGCCAAGGCAGCTTGACATTGCTCATGCAGGGAGCATGTCCGCGTCGCGGACTAGCTCCACCAAAGGCCAAATGTTTGGTCCGCGTCACGGACATGTCGTGGACTCTACTGTCTCGAATTTAATTTCCAGAAAACTAGTGGGAACACCCTGCGTCGCGAACTTCTTTCCCAACGAAATCTGCGAAAAGAAAACTCAAGTTTGACTTGTGTAAAAGGTCCAACTAAGTGAGGGGTAGTTTGGGTACTGTGGGGAATTATTATAAACGGTTATTCTACCTATTTTAGGGTATTTTAAGTTGGTTAAAACCCCAAAACCTAAAATTAGACCCCATTCTTCAAATTGACCCTTCCCTCTAAAAACAAATTCTCTCAAAAATCCCATTGAAGACCTTGATGAAGCTCAAGCTAGAAGATGTGTTTTCAACTGATTTCTTCTTCAATTTCATGGGTCTTTAATAATTAAGGTATGGTTACTCTTGATTCTTGAATAACCTTTCATTCAAGGAGTTCTATCAAATATTTTCAAAAGTGATTCAAAGACCAAAATTCCCAATTTTCAATCTAAACATGGGTTCTTTGTCTAACGATTTTCTAAATCATTCTATTGATGAATTAATGTGGAATTAAGGTTTTTAAGATAATTTCCTAAGGAATTCTTGAAGAACCCATGATCCCCAAATTCTTAAAAATTGGCCTATGATGTGGGTCTTTGTGAATGTGATCTCTATTGGTGAAATTATGTTTAGATTAGATTGTTTTGATGTTTCCTATGATTATCTATACTTAGTCATGTTGAATTGTTGGTATATTGATGAGTTGAGAATTATGGCCTTATGGGCAAAGTTATGGGTTGATCCCTTTGTTTATGAAATTGTACCTAGATTATGTATATGTTATTGAATTACATTGTTGATTCCTATTGGTATCTATGTCAATTGATTATGAATTGTTGACGATTGATCCATGGTGATCATGGCTTGGAGAATTGGTAACTTGACCTAACTTCTAGTCTATATATGAGAATTGATGTTGTGTGGTTTGATCCACTTATGGTGGAGGTGTTCACTTCTTGTCTATCTATGCATGTTGACATCATGGCCTTGAAGGCAATAGATGTGAATTTAATTGATGATTATGATGCATATGTTTATGAAGTTGTACTATGAAGGTTATGTATGAAATCCTCAATGCTAGCATGATGTTTAAAGTGTGTTGATGATGAGGAATAAAATGTGAATGATAATGTTAGGGATAAGGTGTGGTCTACATGATTGATTATGTTAAGTACTATTACGGAATGACCCCTACCTATATGACCCCTATATGAATGTGTGATCATCTACACGTTAGGAGTACCTATTCATTGTTGAATGTGTCCTTATCTCCTATGAGGAAGTATGGGTATGTGGTCTATAATCCTTAAAGGCTTTATATGTGAATTGCTCATGAAGTGGGGATATTGTGAATGTGTTGTGATCCCTTGAAGGGAAGTTCACTCAATATCAATGTCGTTGCTATTATGTCACTATGAGGACCAATATGCACACACACACTCTACATGTATAGCTATGAATATGATGGGTTGTGGTGTCTATTGAAAGGTTAACTTTTATATGCACCCTTACATCTTATTCTGCATGCAGAGTGTACCAAGGTATGAATAGGTGTTGTATAAAGGTGTTTATGTGAAAGGCTTTCTCACATATGTACACACACATGAATGAATGAATGAATAAGGTTTATGATAATCTAGTGAAAGTGAACTCTTGAAAGGTTTCCTCAATTGTACTCTAAACTAGACTATGTTACAAATATGGTATGACTATGTGAAAGGTCATTTTCACATAATGTAGGTTTTATGATGAAAGATCATTCTCATATTAGAAACCTTTGCGCTATATGATATGAGGTATTAAGTCCCTAAAGCCTATTTTGTGAACTAATGTTAAATAAAGGCTTAAAGTAGTTTTAAAAGGGAGTTGGAGCTTAGCACTGAGTGAATATGAAAAATGAGAGTGGGGGCTTCACGTTTAACAAGTCCGACTTCCCACAAGAGAGCCTTCACGTTTAGCAAGTCTGGGTTCCTAACATAAATGTTGTCTCATGAGATGGAAACCTCCACGCCTAGTAAGTCAAGGTTTCTAGTAGCAATCTCCTTGTTCCCTAACTATGTGTCCCCATAGGTCTTAGGTTAGTGGATTCACTTGATAGGTATTATGTATGTAGGTCCTACTTTGGCAAGTAGTACTCTCTCTTTTCGGTGTGGGAGTAGAACACCGGATTCCATGTTGCTCACATGGTCTATGTCGGTTATGGCAATGTCTCCCGAAAGTTAAGAAATGAACTAAGATAAGATTATGAACTCTAGTCATGATTTCTTGAAGAGTTACTTACTGTAGGTAGGACTATGGACCCTACTTATGCATTACACAAGTGGACTCGAAGGGAGGTTATGATTAGGCTCTTTATCTAATGAAGACTATGGTCTATGTATGTTAATATGAAAGCATGTTAAGGTTGACTTTACTTATGTCAACACATGAAGTATGATTATGCATGTGAATTACACTTATGACTTCTTTATGGGTTTGCTTAGTATATGTGGGGGTATGGGACTCCATGTGTATATTGTACAAGTGAGCCTGTGAAGGGGTTGTGAGGGTGGTTTACCTATGATATGAACTAAATGGGTTATGACTAATGATGTAGTAAAGGACTGAGTCATTATATGATGTTATGAAGTATGTTGGTCTTATGTCTAATGTTAAATGAAGATGTTATGACTTGTTGAATATGATGTGCCTAGTCTATGGTGGCTTCTTAGGAACACTTGGTCTGAGTAGTATTATGGGATGCTATTTGCACATTGCACTGGTGTGACTTGGGAGTTGTCTTAGGTGATGGTTCCTATGTGAAGACTATGTTTTATGGTGTGCTTATGATTCTATGAATATATGTGGTTGGATTGATGAAGGCTATATGTAAGTTCACCTTTGGTAACCTTAAGGTGATTCATTGCACCAAGTATTCCCTAAGGGTTGCTTGAGGAAAGGAGTTAAGATAAAGAGGAAGGTAATGTATTGTAAGCATTAAATGTGCCTAAAATGTTATATGTGGCCCTATGTGCAATTATGAATGGTTTCCATTTGTATGATGATGTATGTGGTTTATATTGTGCCTAATATACTAAATGTTCTTGAAGTTTCTCTAAAAAGGCATGATGCATGGTTTCCAACTAAATGTCCTTTTAAAAGCATGTTTTGCATCGTTATCATACTTAGTGCATTCTTGTAGTAACACCATTCTTCTTCATCTTTTTACACCAAGTGTAGGTTTTGGTGGCTAAAGGGTCTTTCCTAGAAGTGATGAGCTTGGCTTACTATTCCCAAGTTCGGGTGTGTCCTTCAAGATTCAAGGACCTTTATGTTAAAGAGTTTCCTTAAGTTCAATGTACTAGATTGTAGTTTCTTTTGTATTGTAAGGGTTGTGTCCCTCTTGTGTTGTAGTCCTGTTTTAAGATGGCTACTTTGAGACGTAGTATTCTGATTTTTCGTTCAATGTTTAAATGAGGTGACTTTTAAGTCTTGTGTTATATTATGGAAAAGTTTTAAATTTTCTGCTATATTTCTATGATCAGTGTTATGACAAATGCTAAGGGCTTGTATAAGACCTCTGAGAGGTCGAATACACTAGTAACGACTAGGTGGTGCTGTTGGGTCGTTACAGGATGTTAGAAGGATATTCAAGCCCGCCTTCAACACCTTCAACCTCTGCATAATCGAATGACGCCCATTGACATGTGCAAGAAATTATCACCGACCCGCCAAGGTTTACTGCTCAACTTCCTAGTAAAGTTTGTCAAAAGACTTCCTAGAATATTTTGCCAATAAACTTCTTATCCACCTGCTTACAAACTTCCTACAAGTAGCTTATCCACCTACTTTGATGTTGCATACAAGTAGCTTATCCACCTACTTGAGAGTTGTCTTCAAGTAGCTTACACACCTGCTTGGAGTCTTCTACAAGCTGCTCATCCACCATCTTGCACGTGTTGCCACATGCCTACAATTTAGTTTGTTTTATTTGTTTTATTTAAGTAGGCTCCTTCACATGTTAATTGGGGCCTAGTTTGAATAAAGTTTGTTGTCTTTTATTATATTAGATAAATATAGTAAGTCCGGATAATGGTTTACTATTTTTAGATAAGATAAGGCTTATCTATTACTAGAATAGTGTGCCATGTAGATAAGGTTTTAATTTCGGTTTGGTTGTATTAGGCCACTTTCTCCTATAAAAGGGAGGCCAAGTCTTAGTTAGAAATCAGATTGGAATTAGCTTAGAATAGTTTAGAGAAAAAACAAGAGTCATAGCTTATAGTCTTAAGAGTTTTTCTTGGAATTTTTTTTTAGTTATACTACACTACCTCTCTCTTGTTCTTCTCTCTTGGGGGGGGGGGGGGTGGAAAGTTCGGTCCGGTAGGTAATTGAAAGAATGGGGTAAGAGAAAACACTCGGCAAGTATGCTTGTATGTTATCTCAATGGTTTAAATATCCGGCAAGTTTGATTGTAAGTGATTTTAATGGCTTTCTGAGTTTATCAAAATCATCTTGGCACAACTACATAGTAAGTTTACCATTCCATCGCTTGTTGTAATTACAATAGCCTTCTAGAAATAATTAAGTGCGTAAGACGGTAACGGTAGAATAGAACTTTTTCCTAGACTGTTGAAGGGCACTATAGGCCAGGAGAGCCGCGAAAAGCCTATGTTTTGACGGGAAAAGTTGTATTATCTACTATACGTCTTACTGCTTAAAAGTAAGGTAGCTACTATGGTTGGAATCTCGCGGAGTTTTTGATGGATGTGTACCCTAAAACTTATGATAGTTGTTTCTTCATGATGTAGCATGGCATGCCACCTATATGGACGTGTACGCCTAAAGTTTACAAAGAAAGCTATTGAGTTGCGAATTAGTCATGAATATTGTCCGGTGTCATTTGACGTCTCAAGATTGATATGAATATTGCACCATGTATTGCTTCTCGAGCACTCGGTGGCTCTTT
Source organism: Solanum acaule (assembly GCA_036250505.1). Classification (NCBI taxonomy): domain Eukaryota; kingdom Viridiplantae; phylum Streptophyta; class Magnoliopsida; order Solanales; family Solanaceae; genus Solanum; species Solanum acaule. The sequence goes on along the minus strand of JAJOOR010086736.1, from coordinate 22,135 downwards.
AGCCGAAGTTTAATTAGAGAAGCGTTGGAATGGTTTACATGGCAAGAAATGAAGAAATGGTCAAGCTGGAATGCACTGTCTAAGGATTTCATAAAATAGTTCACCTATAATGTAGAGATTGTTCCTAACCAATACTCTTTGGAGAAGATCAAATATAAATTGACCGAAAGCTACCTTGAATATGCGTATAAATTGAGGAAAGAAGCCGCTAGGGTCCGGCGTCATATGTTGTAAAAAGAAATTGTTGAAGTATTTGTAGATATTCTACAGCCAGAATATTATGATAGATTATGTTGCTCATTCGAGAAAATTTGCAAATATAGTTAAGGTAGGTGAGACTATAAAGTATGGCTAAAGACTAAGAGGATTGCCCGTGTCGATGCCTCAGCCGGATCTTCTAGATTATGGAAGAAGAAGAGGGAAGATGTGTCTTTTGTTTCCTACACGTTTGAGGGAAGGAAAAATGCTACGAGATCTTCACCTTACAAAGGTAATCCCGAAACTCTGCAAAATTCATATCCGATCTGTAATGCTCAATCTAGTTACCACACTTTACTTCCCCGCTACCAAAGTTCCCTTCCAAGCTATCAAATTTTCCCTTATGTTTATCATACTCCACCCCCATAGTATCAAAATATCCCCCCGACTTATCAAACTTCATCCCTTAACTATTCAAAAATTCAAGATCCTCCCATTGTTTATGTAGGAACGCAAATTAGGAAAGGGGAAAAGCAGTAGTTTTAGGAGGTTGCATGTGCCAACAGACAGTGGCAACCCATGGCTTGTGGTTGGGACCATGGACCGTAGGTGGGGTCCATGGTTAATCACCCCAGCATAAATTCAGACCCCAGAACCAAGGCCTGACCAACAAACCGTCGGTCAGACCACAGTCCGTGGTTAGGGGTCCATAGGTCAACCCCCCAAAATCCCAAATTCTCTAAATCTAACGACGGTCCACCAAGTTAGACTGTAGATCAGTCCTTCATCCGTCGATCGTGGGTTGGCAGTTATTTTAGGGACACATAGGTCTTTTCTGGTTTTAATTAAATCAAAGTAGTGTTGTTTTACCCAATACTAGGACACCTATATAAGTTACTTTTACCCCTAAACTCACCTATACAAGTCATTCTTTCCTAAACCCAAAAGAAATCCCAAGTTCTTCCTCTCAAATAATTCTCTCTCTAGAAAGTGGAAGAAGAAGAAATAGTTGAAGCTAGGGTCAAGTTCAAGTCTCCATACCCCAAACATTTGTAGGATTTGTGACTAAGCCATGATGGCATTTCATCCATGGATTCCTCTAATCCATGGAGCCTCTAAAATTCTCCAATTGAAAAGGCGAAAATTCCCCAATTTATTTAGGGTTTTCTTCTGATGTTGTGGGTTTTTATGAATGTTATTCCAAATGATTGGGTTATGGTTGTTTATCCATGGATTGATAGAATTTCATGTTTTAAGGTTGAATTTACATGTACCCATGCCTAACCCACGTTTAGAAATATGAAATTTATGTAATTAGGTTTATGCCATGAAATGAGAATTATGAATTTAGATGTATTCTTATAGAAGTGATGCATTACATTAGAATTGCTTGAGAAAGAAGCCTTTATGATGATGTATGATTAGAATTATCTTAAGATTGAGGCATATATGATGAATTATTACTAAAATGGCTTTCAGAGTAAATCTTATGTATGAATTGTTGATTTATATAGAATTGTTGTGGAATGAATAATTCGCACATGATTTTCTTAAGTATGAATGAATGAATATGAAAGGTTTTCTCACATAGATTCATGTAGGTTAAAAGGTTTGCTCACCTAAAATGAATCAATGAATTTATGAGTTATGTTAATAAGACCTAGCTTTGATTGGTTACCTAGTTCAGCCATTCTATGGTAGCTTGGGTTGGTAGATTCCATGGTAGCCTGACTTGGTAAGAAAAGACCATTTCATGGATAGCTTTACTTGGTAACACAAGACCATTTCATGGATAGCTTGACTTGGTAAGACAAGATCATTTAACGCTAGCTTGACTTGGTAAGGCCATACCATCTCATAGATAGTTTGGATCGATGAGATGATATCATTCAATTATTATGTTGGATTAGTATGATGAGGTGCTTTTCTATGGATAGTAGCTTAGTTTGCATTAGATAGATGACATGCCTTCTATGGACAGTGAGAACAACTAAGAATCTTATATGACGGTCTAAGGTTTCCTACTATGATGAGTAAGACTAGTGGAGGATTTCCCATGTTTCGGCTAAGTATGGTTTGAGGTTACATCAAGGTGTAACCCTCTTATGTTGATATGTTTGATAATGTTCATTGATTATGCTTATGACTTATATTATCTAACTCTAATGCTTATGTATGTTGATGTTTATGCATGCTATCATATTTAGTACATGTTTGTACTAATGAATACTCCTGCCTACATTTCTTATCCAAATGTAGGGTCTTGCGATTTTGACTCTTATCCCTGTGACTAGGATCTTAGTAGAAACAAGGATTGAAAATTGGTGAATCTTCATATCATTCTTGGATTAGACAACCATTTCTCTTATGTTCTTTCATTTTATGTTTTGAACACTATTGTATGGGCGGTGTCCCAAGATGTTCTTATTTTTGATGGTTTTGAGAAAAGGGGTAATAGATTTCTTCTTTTGGTATGAAAACTTTGATGCTGTTTGAAATGATTTTAATTCCCGCTCATTTCTATTATCTTAAGTTATGGAATTTAAGTGGCTTGTATGAGGCCTCTTGGGGTCTTGTACGCATTGTTACATCTAGGGTGTACCCCCAGGTCATGACAAACTTGGTAATCAGAGAACAAGGTTTAGAATGGTTCTAGGATATCTCAAAACCACGTCAAGTAGAGTCTTGTTCATAAGTTTTAAGTTTGGCACTTTTAACAATGAGAGGCTTCTAGATGCTTAGGAAACCTCACTTCTTTCTTCACTCTAAGTCGTGCGATAGAGTTTAACTCTAAAAAGTCTCTCTCCTAATACTTACCCGATGGTCAACATGAAATGACTACTAGAAGCGAAGATAGAGGGAATGACGGTGACAATGTTGATCAAAAAGCTCCTCTCCATCCTCCTCCTTAAGCTTCGACTGACCCTTTGCCTAAGAATGTAACAAATGTGGAGTTTAGGTCATCTTTTCAAATGTTCGCTTAATCTATGACAACCAAAGCCAATAGAGATGTGGTTGGCCCCGTGAACCCAAATGTGGGTATGACGGCATCAATAGTGAGAGAATTTACTAGGAAGAACCCTCAAGAATTTTATGGCTCCAAGATTGAGGAAGATCCTCAAGAGTTTGTTGATGGGATTTATAAGGTACTTTCTATCATGGGAGTTAATCCGGTAGAGAATGCGGAATTGGTCGCTTATAGACACAAAGGTGATGATCATATTTGGTTGAACCAATGAAAGGAAGCAAGGCCGGAAGAAACGGGTTCCATAAAATGGAAAAGGTTCAAATCTGCTTTTCTTGATAGATTATTCCCTCTTGAGATGAGAGAGGCAAAAGTTCTTGAGCTCATTAATCTGCGGCAAGGATATATGAGTGTGAAGGAATAGGCTTAGAGGTTCACTCAATTGTCGAAGTATGCTCCTTCTATTGTGGCAAATTGTAGGGCTAAGATGAGGAAGTTCTTGTCGGGTTTGTCCGACATAGTAGTCAAAGAATGTCGTAGTGCTATGCTTGTACATGATATGGATAATTCTCATCTTATGGTGCATGCCCAATATATTGAAGAAGAAAAGATTAAATAAAGATCTGGTGACAACAAAAGGACTAGAATCGGCGATGGTAATTTCTCTCATGCAAGGTCTGATGGACATGGTCGTCCTAGGTTTCGACAAAGGTTTTTCGGTAAAGGTTCCTCCAATGCTCCTCCTATGTTCAACAATGAAAGGGTGTCTAACCCTAAATCTCAAGGAGGAAATTATGATGGATCCTTATTGCCTACATGTCCTAGGTGTGGAAAGAAGCATGAGGGTAAATTTTTCTCCAATACATATGGTTGCTTAACTTGTGGTAAGAGTGGTTATAAAATGAGGGATTCTCCAATGACTAAGGCTAAGGGAAAAGAGGGCAAGAAAGCTCCTTCTAGTGGCTTGAATCCCAATGCTCCCAACCAAAAACGATTTTATGCACTTCAGACTCAAGGTGAGCAAGAGGGTTCTCCCTATGTGGTTACCGGTATGTTGAATGTTTTACAAATTGATGTCTATGATTTACTAGATCCCGGTGCTACTCTGTCTTTTGTGACTCCATATGTGTCTATGAGGTTTGATGTTCTCCTGGATGTGTTGTTAGAACCTTTTTATTGCTCTACCCCTGTTGGTGATTCTGTTGTGGCTAAGAGGGTCTATAGAAGATGTCCCGTCTCCTTGTCCCATAGAGTTACCCTTGTTGATTTGGTAGATCCTGATATGCTAGATTTTGATGTTATCCTTGGTATGGATTGGCTACATTCTTGTACTGCTTCAATTGATTGTAGAACTAGTGTAGTCAAATTTCAGTTCCCAAATGGGCCTATCATCGAATGGAAGGAGGAAAATACTATGCCTAGAGGTTAGTTTATATCTTATATGAAATCTAGAAAGATGATTTCTAAGGGTTGCCTTTACCATCTACTTAGGGGGAGGGATATGGATTTCGAAAGCCCTATTCTTACGTCCGTCCCCATTGTGGATGAGTCTCTAGAAGTGTTCCCAGATGATCTACCCGGTATTCTTCCCTAAAGGAAAATAGACTTTGGTATTGACCTTCCCCCAGATACGCAACCTATTTCTATTGCTTCTTATAGAATTGCTCTGGAAGAACATAAGAAGTTGAAAGAACAATTGAAATATTTGTTGGATAAGGGTTTCATCCGACCGAGTATATCTCCATGGGGTGCTCCAATTTTGTTTATTAGAAATAAAGATGGTTCACTTCATATGTGTATTGATTACCGGCAATTAAACAAGGTGACCATTAATAATAAGTATCCTCTTCCAAGAATATATGATTTGTTTCACAAACTTGAAGGGGAATTATATTTCTATAAGATTGATCTCCGATCGGGTTCCACCAATTGAGGGTGAAAGAGGAAGATATTCCGAAAACAACTTTTAGAACCAGATATCGTCATTTTCAATTCTTGGTTATTTTTGTAATGCTCCAGCGGCATTTATTGATTTGATAAATAGGGTGTTTAGACAATACCTTGATATGATCATTATTGTTTTCATTGATGATATTTTTATTTATTCGAGAAGTGAGGATGATCACATTAATTTGTAAATCCTCAAGGAAATACAACTCTTTGTAAAGTTTAGCAAATTTTAGTTATGGCTAAGGTCTACGGCTTTTCTAGGACACATTGTTTCAAGTAAGGGTATTGAGGTAGATCATATAAAGACGGATGCGGTCAAGAGTTGGCCTAGACCTCTATCACCGACATATATTAGAAGCTTCTTGGGTTTGGCAGGTTAGTATAGAAGGTTTGTTGAAGGATTTTACATGATTACCTCTCCATTGATGACATTGACTACGAAGAAATCTAAGTGTGTATGGTCCGAAGCTTATGAGAAGTGTTTTCAAGAGTTGAAATATAGACTTACCTTCACTTCGGTGTTTACCTCACTAGAAGGAACAAATGGTTTATAGTGTATTGTGAAGCCTCTAGAATTGTGTTAGGATTTCTGCTTATGAAAAATGGTAATGTTATTGCCTATGCTTTGAGGCAACTGATAATTTCGAGATTTGGACTCATTTAGGGCTTTGTTTATTTAGATTTAGTGTCCTGAAATGCTTAATTTGTGCCATAAATTAATGTTAAATCCCTTGTTTTCAGGTATTTGGATTGAGGAACAACGCAACGTAACTAACAGGCAAAAAAGCAACAAAACAAACCAAAGAAATGAAGAAAGGCAAGCCTAGTGATCGCCAAGGGCACTTGGCGAATTGCCGAATGGCTATTTGACCGCCTAAAGTTCCAATGTGCCAAGCCCTGAAGGAAAAAACCAAGTCGGTGAAAAAAGGAGTAGTTGGTGGATCGCTGAGCATTCCGCAAAGCAAAGATAGATCGCCCAAATTTAAAGACCTCGAGGATGCTGAATGCCAATGTGAAAAGGTGATGAAAGAGGTCGAAGGGCAGCTCGCCCAGTAGTTCGTCTAGCCTTACTTACTACATCGAATGGCCCTTTGCAGCTTATTTTTTGCGACAATAAATTAGATTTTGAACATTTAGTTTAGTATCAATTTTTATTGGAAACATTTAGAACACTTTTCTGTGTAGTTTTTAATAGTTTTGACGAATATTTAGAGATTCAATTTGGATATTTTGGAAGTGGGTTTCAAAGATTTGACAAATTAAAGCATTGTAAAGACAATATCACTCTTACCCAGTTGATGGATAATCGATTTGGTAACTATTTTTATCTTTTTATGATATTTGGCTAAAACCCAAATTCTTGGGGTGTGATCATGTGATTATGGGTTGAATTAGTTTATGGGTATTGTTAATTACTCGTTTAAATGCTATTTTGAAGTGGGTTTAATCATAAATTGTGGTTTAATGTATGAATTGTAGTTTCAAATGCAATTTTATCTTTGTGTTCTTGGATTGCTTAAGATAAAAGTTTTAAAACCAAGGTTATTGATTAATGATTTTAGGGTATTAGGTTGATCTGGGTTTAGCTAGAGAGAGTGAATCCTAAACGCAATCCTACCGACCTAGCTTGAAAGAGTGGATGAATTAAGGTGTGGATTGTTCTTCATTGTCATGCATGATGATGTTCGAAAGAAATCACCCGATTCGAGGTAGTTGTTCGAAAGAAAACTATCTCCCTTATAGTCTAACCTACTCACTTATATTTAGTTGCTTACTAGTAGTTTCAATTACCCATATATATATATTTGCCTATAATCGATCACATCCCAAGAATTCTTCTCCCGATTGTTATCTCAAAGTGTTTGTGAATGTTGTGTAGTTGATAATTGCAAACCAAAACCCCCATCTGACATACGTGTCACTCCTTTTATTTGATTAAAGTCTTTTTCGATAATTTATATTCCTATGGCTGATTAGACCACGTTTGCACTTCTTAATTTAATTTAAAACATGTGCCGCTACCTGTGGGATTCGACCCCAACTCATTTATTTGGATTTTATACTGATTTACGATTGTTGAAACCTAGAATTGGATGAGGTGTGCTTGAAATGTTAAAATCAAAATGGCAGCGTTGCCACAGAGTGGTGTTGTTTGAAATTCTTTTGGTGAGATTGAATTGTGTTCTTTTTAGTTATAGTTGAATCCACTTACTTTTAGTTTTGCTTTTGTGTTACTTGTTAAAACAGAGGAGGAAATGAGCGTTAACAAAAGTAATGGTAGACAAGGTGGCAACCAAGATGATTTTGAAAACCTCAACGATGTCAATGACCTAAACATCAATGACCCAGTCCAAATGGATGGTGTTGGGGCCATTCGTATGCCTCCAACTAAAGGGAATGATGTGTTTCACATCACAAGCACCATGCTTCATCTCCGATAATTGAAGGGTTTGTTTGGGGGCCTGGCTCAGGATGATTCCCATAAGCATATCAGAAATTTTGTTGATGTATGTGGACCGTTCTCATTTAAGAACATATCGCAAGAATGTGTCCGGTTGAGATTATTCCCATTTTTTCTGATGGGCGAGGTAACCAAGTGGTTGACTGAGTTGCAAAGATATTCTATCACTTCGTGGAATGAGCTTATTAATGCATTCCAAGTGTGATTCTTTCCCTCTTCGAAGATGATGACTCTTTGGGACAACATCTAAGTATTCAAATGTTTAGAAGAAGAGCTCATACATGAAACACGGTTGAGGTTTAAGAAGATGGTGTTGCATTGCCCAACTCATGCACTTCCAAATAATGTACTGCTGTATTATTTCTATAAAAGCCTCGACTCAGTAAACAAAGGAGTGGCTGATCAACTTTCTACGAGTGGTTTAATGCAACAGCCCTATGCAATAGAATCCCAACTCCTTGATTGCATAACCAAGATTAACCGGGCATGGTACACTAGCGAAGACTAAGTCTCTCCTCTTACATATAAAATGTCAATGGAGCAGATCAAAAAAGAACATGAGAAAGACTAAAACATGGCAAAGATGATGACCCAACTGGACATCTTGGCCAAAAATGTCATGGGTGTTGGTGCTAGGAGTGTTAATGTTATGGGTGTTGGTTGTGTAAACCCCGATGAAACCAAATTTAAAGCATTGTAAAACGAGGAACTGAAATTCCAAGCAAACCAAGGAGGAGGTAATCGTCCTAACTACCCAAGACCGGGTGTAAATTAGTGTTGGAATAGAGATGAATGCTGGAGACACCGTGATATAGATTGGCATGACCGTAATGCTAGTTGGAAGGAAAGAGAGGGGGAGAAGGATAGGTATGTTTCTCCCAATGAGCGTGAAAAGCCCAAAGATTCCGAGGGTGGCAGTACGGAAGACATGCCCTCACAGATTCTCAACAAAGTTGAAGGGTCCGATAAAGATTTGAAGGAAATGAAGGAAGATGTATCGACTCTAAACCAAACGGTGACCTCTCACTCAGTATCTATCAAGCAGTTGGACACCCAAATGGGTTTAATTTCTTTGCATTTGAATCCAAGACAACAAGAGGGGTTGCCTAGTGATACTATGGCAAACCCCAAAAATAAGGCTTAAATGGGTACTTAAGTCGTGCCACGATGTTAACTAAGGCACTTCTTTGGAGGCAACCAAAGTTTTTAATGCTTTGTGTCTAATTTTGAATAACAGGTGTTGATTGTGCAGGTTGAAAAGTGGAATGTATTCAGAATGTGCATGTTTGCGAGCCAAGAGTCCAGTCAGTGACTCGTAGAAGAGGTCAGCGGGCCCGACTTGGACTGCCATTGGATTCACAAAACGTAAAGTGGAAGTCAGTAAAATTTGGTGGGCCAATGGCTAAATTGGTGACTCACTGAACAGGTTAGTGAGCCCGACTTTGTCCAACGTTTGGACACCTAAATTTAGTGGAGGTGCTATAAAACTCGGTGAGCTAAGTCACTACTCGGCATATAACTGTGTGGTTCGGCGTGGTGACCTAATACAGCGTAAAGAGCCGTGATCTAAAAGGTTTTAAAAGGCCAAACGGTTTCAAATTTCAAAATCTTTCATATTCTCTCATTTCTAACCCCGCACACACTCACTCAAACTGTAGATCATTATTTAATCTCCTATTTTTTACTATTTCTCTTCGTTTGCGTGTTTGATCTCGTGCGTGGATTTTCATTACATTACCGCCTAGCGTATCAAATTATCTATTCGGCATTAAGGTTGGTTTTCGGAACCCCAAACTCTAGATTAGTAGTTCAACTTGAATGCTCTTGGAAAATATGTGTTGTTGTGTACTGGACCTATGTTTGAATCGTATTTTATGTGTTGGTTTGCCTAAGTTGTGTTTCAAAATCGGGCCTAATTGCTTAAAATGATGAATCACCATGTTTGAATTGTTAGAATCGACTCTAAATTATTGGGTTGCAGTTATTGTATGTTGGGTCTAGTTGGGTGAAGTCTGAGTAACCCCTAATTGAGCCAAATGACTTAATTTGCCCAATGATTGAGCGGTTGACATCTTTCTTAAGGGTAAAAGTCATCAAATAGCCAATATTGGCCAAATTAGGGGAAGTCTGAGTACCCAGAGGCATGGGTCTTATGGGTCTTCTATGAATTTCACAGTGTGTGAGTTTGATTTTTATTTCAGGGTCTGCGGTCTTGATTTTGGGATATAGGGTTGAAATTTGGGGCGTTGGGTCGAGCTCACTAAACTATTCAACGGTTCGCTGATGTCCCCCTTTAATTGGCCGTAATTGGGTGATTTGGCTATTTGAAGTCTGTAGTTTTTGGTGCGAATCTTGAACTCGCCGAGTTCACTCAGTTACTCGCCGAAAGGTCATTTGATTGCCCTTCTTGCTTCCCTAACCCCTAAAGCACACTGTAATATTTAGTTGTCTAGTCTGAACTCGCCGAGTAGTGTCGTCGATCTACTAAAGGGAGCTGAATATCGCCGACCTGCCTGATTTTTGGAAATTTTTCATGCTGGTCCTTTCGGCGATCCCGATCTAGCTTGCCAAAGTTATTTGGCGACTCACCGACTGGTTCAGCGAGTTGTTCTACAACTTGAAGTCTGCAACTTTGTGGATATTCTCTAACACTTTTTGATGTATTTTGCAGATATGGCTAGGAAACCTTTGGATGAAAGTGGTATGCCGCCCTGCAAACGGGCACGCAACATCATCTTAAATGAGAGAGCAACTACCTCCAAATAAAATAGCAAGAAAGCACCTCCGAAAGGAGGCAAGGGCAAGGGCAAAGCACCCGTAGCTAGGAGACCGGAGCACAACTCCGGCAGTAATGGGGATTCTTTTAACACTCATGCCTCAGTCTCAGAGCACGAGGATGAACAACCACTGCAGACCCGACGAGCAGAGATTCGTGCAAGGGTTCATCAACATCCTTCTAGGATCTCGGAGTCTACCCCTCCTGATGCTGATACAGTGCCAGCTCCGGCACAAACGGTGGTTTCAGCACTTCAAATTCAAGGTTCTCCTCTGCAGTTACTAAAATTTATCAAGGCCGAGGGATAGAGGACCATTCTGGAGGAAAATAGATTGTTCACGGATGATGTGGTGGACAGGTACACTTTGGTGTGGGACACACTCCAGTTCCATATGTTCGATCTATTTACCAGGTCCCGTGGCCCATATATTCCAACCTGGGTCAAAGAATTCTACACCACATATGGTCACTTAGTACCCAGGGGGAGAAGAAGGTCAGTACCTTCAAACCGGTAGAGTCTATGATAGTTCGAGGGAACAGAGTGTGATGCAACAATGATAATATTAATGATGTACTTGATAGGGCTATAGGTTTTGAGCATGACTCCCAGAGCTTGATCATATCACATACTCTGGATGACTTCACGGTATGGCTAGCTCCCCTCATTTCTGGCATCACCCCTAGGTGGATTGTGGTCAGATCCCCTATTGAGAAGAAGTAATTGAACATAAAAGCTCAATATTGGTTTGGGTTGATCAGTAGCTTCATTATGCCATCACAAAACGAGTCCATTCTCCACTACCCAAAGGAGGCCTATCTTGGCTCTATCATAGCCAAAAACCAGTTGAATCTGGGGTTAACTATCGAGCAGGAGATGGCCATGAGGGCCAAACAATGTTAGACATCCCTTCCATTCCCAATGCGTATTACAGAGTTGTGTTGGCGGGGTGGAGTTCCTCTTGATGAGAAGATGGATGTAAAGGTTACACCCACATCCTCCATCAACATCCATCGCATTGAGGCCGAGTACACACGGGATGAGGCGAATAGGAGGAGAGCATCTTCAGTGGACATATCCCCTGAACTTGATGTTGATTCTATAACTATAGAGGCAACTTTGTCTACCACGGCCTCCGGGCCTTCAGATAAATCTATGTAACACCCTGTAATTTAGTGAGTTGAACTAGTAAATTCTATAACCTTTGGTAAGAGTTTTCAAGTGTCGTATGAGGGTTAAAGCTTGTAAAAATGTTTCCCGTACTTAAAACAAGGGTTTTAGGGGTTATTCGTCCGGGTACGACCCCTTAAGGACCACCCAAGGGGTCGTTGAGGAGGACCCCAAAATAGTCCCTAAATCTGGAAATTTTTGGTGAACTACGGATTGCCAACTAGGTCCAGTAGACCAGACAACACCTCGTAGGTCATGGGCGTAGGTCAAGGCCTGCACAAGCCTGTAACTTCAAGCCTCAGCCCCTAACCACGAGACCAAAAGATGGCTAGTTGCCCATCCACCGTCCCTGGATGTGTGGGAGTGGATGTTGCTAGTTTTTGGTGTTTTAGTTTTTATTTAGGTATTTGGGAATTTAGTTAGTTAATTAAATAAGGGCTTAGGTGGTCGGTAAAGTATTTAAATAACCACCTATAAATACCTAATAAGACCCTAAAACTAAGTCATTAGCACATTCATCTTAGAACCCCCAAATTACACTTCAAATATTCTCTTTGTAGAAGTGAAGAAGAAGAAGGAGAAGAGAAGAGAAGAGGGCAGCTCCTAGGTCGGGTTTTCTCCATGGATTCAAGGTTTCTTTAGGGCTTTGATTGAAGGTATGTGAAGTTTATTCATCCATGTGTTCTTCCACCCATGGAGCCCACATAGTTTACCCCATTCTATCTAGGGTTGTGATTGCATTGTGGGTAGGGATTGGATGTGATTCCAATGTAGTGGATAACATCAAATTATAATTGATTTAGCTTTGTTTAATGATATTATGATGAATTCATGCGATTTCTATGGTAAACCCTAACCTAAATTTATGAATGTGATCTTCGTGGGTTTATGCCATTAGAGGCAAAGTTCAAAGTTTAAGGTTTAAAGGTAATCTTCCTAAATCAATGTCTTGTATGCTAATTGATCATAGTTAGGATCATATAATCATGACTTGAACTACACCTGATTGAATAGGAAGGATCTTGACTTGTAAAGTTAGAATTTAACCTTTATGAATCAATTATGACTAGAATCAGTTAAAAGTAAAGAATGTAATTGAGTAGCTTGTAATTTAGACATGGATCATGATAGAATGAAGTTAATCTTGAAAGTAGGGATTGTAGCCATCATTGTTAGGGCTTTGGGGGTAAAGTCAATATGATGTGATCTTGTTGTGTATTCTCTTTCTCATACATAGTTAGACATGAATATGCTAGGAGATTCAAGTTCTCTCACATAGAAGAATTATAGGTTGACTTAATAAGCTAAAATGAATCAAAGCATGTTAAACTAGAATAACTAGAATTTGTGATATATGATCCCTTCATGTGTCGCTTGACTTGGCAAGAAAAAACCAAGATAGGATAGCTTGGCTTAGTAGGATAAGACAAAGGTTGATATCTTAGGATTGAGGATTTATACTCTCCTATTGTAGCTTGAACTATCATTGTAGAATGCATGGCATGGTAGCATGAGTTAGTAGTAGTCATGGTATCCTAGGATGGAGGATTTATGCTCCCCTATTGGTATCTTGAACTAGCATTTTTAGTATGCATTCATGGTATCTTGACTTTGTTTGGCCAAGACCATTTCATGGTAGCTTTAGGATACAGAACTTATACTCTCCTAAGGGTAGCTTTACTTACATTGTAAGATGCATTTCAAGGATAGCTTGAGTTAGGTTAGTCATGGTATCTTGGGATTGTGGACTCATACTCTCCTAAGGATAGCTTAGGGTTGAGAATCATACTCCCATATGGATAGCTTGCATTTCTATTCTAGTACACTTGTAAGGGTAGCATGACTTAGTTGGTTTAGCACTATTTCATGGTAGCTAGGATAGGACACTTGTACCTTTCCTAGAGTAGGTTGGACTTGCATGTTAGTGTGTCTTCCAAGGTAGTTAGCTTAGCTTGACCTAGTTATGTTAGTAAGATGATAGCATGCTCTAGCCAATTAGGGGATTATTCCTTGGTAGCCTTGAATTGAGAAATAGAATTCATTCATGGGTTATGACTTGCCTAGTACTAAAGAGAGAAGTATCTTATATGAAAAGAGGCAAATAGAATAGAGGGACTAGACCACAACTAGTGAACATTCATGGTAGTCTAAAAGAGTACTTAGTGCGGGTAGTAGTATGGGATGCTATCCATACATGGCCCAACTATGACTTGAGGCTAGTTGTGAAGGGTTCCTTTATGTAGTATAAGTTAGCTTGGGTTCTTGCCATAGTTTCCTTACAGGATATGATTGACTAAGGTGGTAGTTCCCTTGTCTATATGAAGTAAGCTAATAGTAAGACCAAAAAGAGGGTGAATATGACTAAGATGATTTCAAGGCTATGCTTAGTGTGAAGGGTAGTATGGGATGCCTTCCATGCATTTTACAAGTGTGTCTAGAGGTTACTTGGATGTATGGTGCCCTTATGGTAGAAACACTTATGACTTAAGCATGCACATAGACTATGATTAAGATGACTAAAAAGGGATACTTGGCTTAGGTGGTATTATGGGATGTTATTCTTACTTTGTCCATGTATGCTTTTGAAGTTACTTGAGAATGGTGCTATTATGGTATGGATGACCAAGGGTCAATTATGCTTATATGATTATGACTTGTCTCCTATGCTCATTAACTATGTCTTATGTTGACTTATGTCTATATGGATCTTATGTTGGAGCAAATGCTATGACTATGGTGATTATGTTATGACTATGATGATTATGTTATGACTATGTTATTATCTCTAATGCTAACTAACCATTTTAGATGTTCTTATGATGTTGTGCTAGCTTACATACTTGGTACATTTTGTACTAACGCATATTGCCTACATTCTAATCAAATATAGGGTTTCAGAGACTGAGTTTCTTTGAAGGATAGGTTTCTAAGGATAAAGAAGAGTTGAATAGTTGGTGAGTCCTCATAGCTTCGAGGACAAACCCATGTTTCCCTTTATGTAATTTCTTTAAGTTTTTAGACTTTGTATGGGCTGCATCCCAAAGACTTTTATTCATGAGTTTAAATAGATTGTTTGAGACAAAGGTTTTAGTATAGACTTCTGCTTGCTTATGAATATGTTTTCGATTGTATGGTCTGAAAGAAGTTTAAAATTTTCCATACTTTTCTATTACATATGTTATGATGATTCAAAAGGGTTGTATTTGACCCCTTCGGGGTCAAGTACGTTGTGTTACGTCTAGGAGGTACCCCTAGGTCATGACAATCAACTTCCACTCCTTCTCAGGCCCCAGGTTCTACCACTGCTTCCCAGCCTTCTACTTCAAGTACCACTACCTCATGAACTCCGATAACTCAGGCCATGCTCCACAAGTTGGGGCACCTAACCCATTCTGCCGACATGCGGGCTTCCAAGTTAGAGACTAAGGTGCACTCGATGATCGAATGAGCCATTTTAGCTGCTTTGACACCTTCCCGGACATCCATTGATGCTCTCATGGAAAGAGTAGAGATTTGTGAGAGAGGATACGGGGTTTCTAGTGAGGTTACGACTTTTAAAGCTAAGGATTTTGAGTTAAGGAATGATGTGGATTATCTGAAGTCCTCAGACTTCTCTTTACTATTTGAGTCAGTTGAGGCTCCTACTAATGCGAGTGCTGAGATTCCAGCTCATGCTAAGGTACCTCCGCCTACCACCAAAGATGATACTGTGGAGGATGCTGCTACTGCTAAATATGATGCTGAGACCGATGAGGAGAAACTTGGGAGCGAGATGCAGCAGTGTCTGATTATCTGGCTGACTTAGAGGTTGCGATATTTCAGACTACCTAGCAGACCTCCTTGAGAGAGACTTCGCAGGCTCCACTGGAGCAAGTGTTGATGTTACTCCGGGAACTGATGCCCAAGACCAGAGTGTGACCCCGGGCATTGATGCACCGACAGACGAAGTGACTGAGTCGACAGGATCATTTTTACCTCCATCTTTGTTGTTTTATTCACTATATTTGTTTTTGTTGCATCTGAGGACAATTGCTTTTATTTTTTAGGTGGGGTGAGGTATTTCCATACCTACCTCTTGTGATGTTTATATATATTGGGTTTTGTGTTTTTATTTTGTTTTGATCTTATCTTGTGGATGTTTGAGCTTATGGCTCCTTGTTTTGAATGGAAATGGTTTTTGACCTATTTTGAAAATTTTGTGCCACCCCTTCTGTGTGTGAATGTGGTTGTTCTTGTCCAAATTTGAGTAACAGTTATGATCAATACTGATAACATAAGTAGTGCTCTTAATTGAAAGAAATTAATGTGCGGGTACAATGAGTAAAAATGAAGTTGCATAGACAGTGTGTAGACTTTTTGCATCTCGTTGTGACTAGCCAGTTATCGAATGAGTCTCTCGTGATGAACATTGCACACTAGCTAGAAAGTCTGGAGTCTCGTATTATATTGGTTCCAATGCATTATGTGATGAGCTTACCTTGAACATTATGTGTGATGACACCTATAATTTGCCCCATTGGGCCGGTTGACTAAGTGATGCAAGCACTTGAAATTATCTTAGGCAACAATCTTAAGGAGTGATCCAATTTGACAATATACCCTCTTTGTGGCCAACCTTGTGAGATGTGTGAACCTTTCTTGAACCCTTTTGAGCCTTATCCTTTTGTTGAAACAACCTTAAAATGGTGACCCCTCTTTTTCCATTCACCCATAACTCTCATGAAGTGTGGTTTGTTTGAATAGCAAACTTAGGCCAAAATCCTAAGTTGGGGTGTGGTGAAAAGAGAAGGTAAATCAAGAAGTGTGAAACATTCCTAATTGAGAAATTGTTTTGAAAAAGAGGGAACCCCTCCATATAAAAAAAGAACGGAAAACAAGCAAAGAAAAAGAAGGAATAAGCTATGAAATAAAGTGATGAAAATTGCAAAAGAAATGGGGTGTCTGGTAATTCATAAGAAGTTGAATAATGGGGTGGATTATGAGCATGTTTGAAATGTTAGAGAAAACGAGGAAAGTGATGTTCAGGTCACACTTCTTAAGGGTAGAAGACAGTGAGCCTAAATGACCATACCTTTACACTCAGCCCCATTACAAGCCTTGGAAAGAACTTTGTGATCTTGAGTGAGCTCAAACAAATGTTGTTTGGAAAATAAGGGCAAACCTAAGGGTGAAGTCATGCAGGTGATCATCTATGTGAGTGTGAGAGTTGTATGTGATTCCGGAAATATAAATTGCTGAATAAATTATGTGTGAATATGTAATCATCTTTGTTGTTAGGGCATTTGATTTCCTTTGTTGAGCTTGAACTTGCTTCTGAAGCAAGTATTGTGAACTTGAGCGTCTTTGATAATGGTGAGTCACAATGTGAATCTTTGTGTGCACAGTTCATCATTGCATAAGTAAGTTGAGTCTTGGTGTGTGCATTCATATTGAGTCTTATGCAGCACTATGTGAGACATCCTTTTTGTCCTACTAACCTTTAGTTTTACTTGAGGACAAGCAAAAGTTGATGTTGGGGGTGTTGATGAGTTCAAGATTTTGACTCATTTAGGGCTTTGTTTATATAGATTTAGTGTCCTCAAATGCTTAATTTGTTCCATAAACTAATGCCAAGTCTTTGGTCTTCAGGTATATGCATTCAGGAACAAAGCAAGGACACTAACAGGCAAAAAAGAACAAAATAAACTTAAGAAATGAAGAATGGCAAGTCTGGTGATCACCAAAGGCAAAAGTTCCAGTGTTCCAAGCTCTGAAAGAAAGAACTAAGTCGGTGACGAAAAGGAGCAGTCGGTGGAAAGCCGAGCATTCTTCTAAGCAAAGATAGATTGCCCAAACTAACAGACCACGAGGATGCTGAGTGCCAAGGCAATGGAATAGGTTAGAGGGCAGCTCGGCGAGTAGTTTAGGAAGCCTGACTTACCTCGCCGAGTGGCCCTTTGTGGCTTATTTTTGGACACTATAAATTAGATTTTGAACATTTAGTTTAGTATCTAGCTTTTATTGGAAACATTTAAAACACGTTTCTCAGTAGTTTTGGATAGTTTTGAAGAATCTTTAGAGATTCAATATGGAGAATTTGGAAGTGGGTTTCCAATATTTGACAAAATTGAAGTATTGTAAAGAATAAATCACTCTTACCCAGTTGATGGATAATCGATTCAGTAACTATGTTTACCTTTTTATGATGTTTGGCTAAAACCACAATTCTTGGGGTGTGATCATATGATAAATAGGTTTAATTCGTTTATGTGTATTGTTAATTACTAGTTTAAATGTTATTTTGAAGTGAGTTTAATTATTAATTGTGGTTTAATGTATGAATTGTAGTTGCAAATATAGTTCTATCTTTGTGTTCTTGGCTTGCTCGGGAGAGATATTAGAACTAAGATTGTTGATTAATGATTTGTGGGTATTAGGTTGATCTGAATTTAGCTCGAGATAGTGAATCCTAAAACCAATCCCACTCATCTAGCTTGGAAGAGTGGATGAATTAAGGTGTGGGTTGTTCTTCATTGTTATGCTTGTTGATGTTCAAAAGAAATCACCTTATTTGGGGTAGTTGTTCGAAAGAAAACTATCTCCCTTCTAGTCTAACCTACTCACTGATATTTAGTTGTTTACTAGTAGTTTCAATTACCCATATATCTATATTTGCCTATAATCGGTCCCATCCCGAGAATTCTTCTCCCGATTGTTATCTTAAAGTCTTTGTGATTGCTGTGTAGTTGATAATAGCAAACCAAAACCTCCATCTGACATTCGTGTCACCCCTTTTATTTGACTAATGTCTTTTTTTGATAATTGCTATTCCTATGGCTGATTAGACCACGTTTACACTTCCTAATTGAATTTAAATTACGTACCGCTCCATGTGGGGTTCGACCGTAACTCATTTAGTTGGGTTTTATATTGAATTACGATCATTAACACCTACAATTGGATGAGGCATGCTTGAAATGTTAAAATCAGCAACTAAGTTCCATGAGAAGAATCATCCTACCCATCACCTCAAATTAGCGACGGTTATATTTTCCTTAAAGATTTGAAGGCAATATTTATATGGTTTTCATGTGGATGTTTTTACCGACCACAAGAGTTCGCAATATGTGTTTATCCAAAAATATCTAAATCTTCACCAAAGAAGGTAGTTTGATTTATTGAAAGATTATGACATGAGTATTCACTATCACCCTGGTAAAACAGATGTTGTGTCAGAGGCTCTTCATTTGTTATCCATGAGTAGTGTTGCACATATTTATAATGATAGAAAATAGTTGGTTAGATATGTTCATAGGTTGGCCCAGTTGAGAGTTTCATTAGTAGACCCTACCAAGGGTGGTGTTATGGTTCACAATAGTTCATAATCATCTTTTGTGATTGATGTGAAGGCCAAACAATGTCTTGATCGTACCTTAGTTGAATTGAAAGAAATTGTGCTTAAGAAGGCCATTGAGGCTTTCTCCCAAGGGGGAGACAGTGTCCTTAGGTATAAAGGTCATTTGTGTGTTACTAAAGTCGATGACTTAAGTGAACATATCTTGTCAGAAGCCCATAGTTCTCGGTATTCAATTCACCCGGGAACCACCAACATGTCCCATGATTTGCGAAAGATCTATTGGTGGAATTAGATGAAGAAGGATATTGCGGGATTTGTGGCCAAATTTCCGAATTGCCAACAAGAAAAGGTTGATCATCAAAAAATGGGAGGTTTATCCCAAGACATAAGCATTCCTACATGGAAGGGGGAGGATTTGAATATGTGCTTAATAATAGGGTTGCCACGTACTCGGCGAAAATATGATTCAATTTGGGTTATAGTAGACCGAATGACGAAGTCAGCCCATTTCATTCCCGTCAAGGCTTCTTATTCGACGGAAGATTATGATAAGTTGTATTTGAGGGAAATTGTGAGGTTGCATGGAGTTCCCTTATCTATTATCTCTGATAGAGGTACTAAGTTTACTTCTCATCTTTGGAAATCTTTCCAAAGGGTCTTGGCACTAAACTTATGTTTAGAACAACTTTTCATCCACAAACCGATGGGCAAATGGAGCTTACTATCCAAACTTGGGAATATATGTTAAGGGCTTGTGTGATTGACTTCAAGGTAAATTGGGATGACCATTTGCCATTGATTGAATTTGCCTATAATAATAGTTATCACTAAAGTATTAGTATGGCTCCAATTGAGGCTCCTTATGGTAGGATGTGTAGGTCTCCTATAGGTTAGTTAGAGGTGGGTGAAGTTTCCCTGATAGGACCCGAGATAGTTTATGAAGCTACATAGAAGGTTTGAATCATTAGGAAGAGATGGATAATGCCCCAAAGTCAACAAAACTCTTATGCTGATGATAGAAGAAGGGACCTTGAATTTGAGGTGCATGATTGGGTTTACTTGAAAATCTCACCCATGAGAGGTGTAATGAGGTTTGGTAAGAAAAGGAAGCTTAGTCCCTATTTCATAGGCCCATATAAAATTTTGAGACGTGCTAGTAAGGTTACTTATGAGATTGATTTGCCACATAAGTTGGACTCGGTGCATCCAGTTTTCCATGTCTCTATGTTGAAAAAGTGTGTTGGAGAACCGACATTCATAGTTCCCTTATAAAGGTTGGGAGTTGATTAAAGCCTTTCTTATGAGGAAGTACCGATAGAGATTTTAGACTAGCAAGTCAAGAGGTTGATAAACAAAGAAGTTGCTTCTGTGAAAGTGTTATGGAGAAATCATTTAGTTGAGGGTGTTACATGGGAGGCCGAGGGCGATATGATGTCCCAATATCCTCATGGTTTACTTTTATTAAGATATGATGTGTGTTTTAAATATTCCCATGATTTCCCTATGTTATGCATGTTCATGAAAAACATGTGTTATGAAAGAAAATGAGTTGATATATGATTAATTTTCCTCATGTTGTGGTGCATTTATTATGAGTTGCCTATATATTTCATGAGATGAATTGGTTGATCATGCCTTGGCTTGGAGTTGAGAATTCATATGGATATGTGTTTTGAAAATAGAGTGCATATAGGCTCCATAAGATTTTGGTGAGCATGCTTTTCGCTTAGAGATGCAAGGTAGTTCCTCCTTGAACATGAGAAATGTTGAAATTTTATGCATATTGGGTTTCGAGATGTAGTTCCTACTTTACATACGATGCATTGAGTATGTTTATCTTGGAGGTGATGTTTCCTCCTTGGTTCTGTTCATTTAGATGAATGGCATGTATGTTGGGATGATAGTATTGAGTCTTTTCTTCCGAAAGGTGTCTAGAATTCCATTCGCATGAAACCTTTCCACCGCTCAACCCTTGCCCTATAAAACTACTTTCCAAATCCAAATAAAAATTAACCTTATGCTAATTTCACTAAACTAGATAATTATGTAGAGCAGAAAAGAGTGGAGGGCTATGAAAGAAGTGTCCAAGAATAATATAATGTAAGTGATCAGGAAAGCTATGAATGGGTTGCATAATACTTCAGAAGTCGCTGGATTGAATTATGAAGATTATGCATCCATCCAAATTTGGACCTTCCAGAAGGGTTCAAGGTTCCAAAATCGACACTTATGGAGGAACTAGGAATCATTTGGTTATCTGAGAGCTTAGTGTGACTAATATATAGGAGTTGGAAGGAAAGAAGCCTTTTAATGCATTTGTTTAGCTGAAGTTTAAATGGGAAGCGTTGGAATGGATTACATCCCAAAAAATGAAGAAATGGTCTAGCTGGAATTCACTGTTTAAGGATTTCAATGAACGGTTCACCTAGAGTGTAGAGATTGTTCCTTATCAATACTCTTTGGAGAAGACCAAACACAAATCGACCGAAAGCTACGTCGAATATGTGTATAGATAAAGGAAATAATCCGCTAGGGTCCGACATCATATGTCGGAAAAAAAATTATTGAAGTATTTGATCATATTCTAGAGCTTGAATATTACGATAGAAATTGTGGCTCATTTGAAAAAAATTGCAGATAGTCACGGAAGGTGACACTATCGAGTTAGGAAAAAGCCCGCAAAGATTTCTTGTGTCGATGCCTTAGTCGGATATTCTGGATTATGGAAGAAGAAGAGGGAAGATGTATCTTTTGTTTCCAACACATTTGAGGGAAGGAAAAATTCTAGGAGATCTTCACCTTATAGACGCCATCCCCAACTTCTGTAAAATTCATATCCAATCTGTTATGCTCAATCTAGTTACCGGACTCCACCTCCCCACTACCAATGTAGCCCTCCAAGCTATCAAATTCTCCCTTCTATTTATCAGACTCCACCCCCATAGTATCACAATGTTCCTCGGACTTGTAGAACTTAATTGAAATGACCCAAAAAGTTCTTAAAAATGTGCTTCGGAAGTTACCGGAAACTTGTTTAGCTATATATAAAAAAAAACAAAAAACCGTTTCGTTTTTCAAAAATCCCACTTCATATTCTTGTTTAGGGGGTCAAATTGAGTGGGAAATGGGTCTAACCCAAATTTTAGAGCAACCGTATCAAAATCCGAAATTTTCAAGTGAAGACTTTTTCGAGGGTCTACTTTGGAGGGTCATATCTCCTAGCACACAAATTATTGGGTGGCCAATAACATATCCATGGAAAGACCTTTGAGTTAGCTACC
>JAJOOR010086735.1:0-12595 GCA_036250505.1 Solanum acaule | reverse complement strand
CCTTGATTATGCTTATCGCTTATGGTCATTTTAATTGCTTCCGCGACCAAGGATGTGTAATGATATGCTATGAGGCTTGTTTGGGGTTCCTTCGGGTTCCCCATTCGCCGGTCACGTCTAGGCCCTAGGCTTGGGTCGTGACATCAGTAGTTCAAACATAATTCTAACTCAACATGAAATTAGGTCATCACTTGCCCTTTCTAGGCCATGATCATAAGTAACCAACAAGCCTTTAACTAATAAAATTTGGCATGAATAGTGATTCAATTCAACAATCTAAATCAATTTAGGTATAATCCATCAACATTCATTCTTGATCATCAAACCTACTTCAAAAGGTACAATTTAGGAATTGAGAGAATTCATGGGTTCATAGAGTATTTTAATCAGAAATCATCAATTAAACATCAATACAATCATGATTTGACATTAGTAAACCTTAAAATCGTTTGATGAAAGAACCCATGAGATTGAGTGAAAACCTAGATTTTCATGATTTGGAATCTTCTTTGAATTGGTCCTTGAATGGAAAATTAGACAAGGATCAAGACTACCATACCTTTCTATTGCTTCCCACGAAATCCCCTTGAAAATCCTTTGAAAACCTCAAAGAAATTGACCTAGGGAGCTTGGAGTCTTCATCTTCTATGGAGGTTCTAAAGAGAGATCTTTTGGAGGGGAAGGGGAGTTTGTATTTGGGGTTTTTGAATAATGAAATATAAAATAGGTTTTAACACTTTTAATACTCTTAAAATACTTAAATAAACCCAAAATAACCATCCAAACACTTAACTAAACTAATTAGCTAATTACTAAATGGCCCCTCACTTGGCCGAACCAAACCAGCCCTAGAGGTGTGATCCACAGACCACCATCCACGGACTGTCCTTCATGGGCGTGGTTGGTGGTTGTGGCTTACATTTGGGGGCCATGACCTACGGAGGCAATCCACGGGGAGTGGACCCCTTCCGTAGGTCACCCCATCTTGGCCAAACTTCATGGTTCATTGGAGTCTTGGGGATAGACTTAGGGTCCTCCTCAAGGACCCCTAGGGTGGTCCATGGGGATTCATACCTTGACGTTTGACCCCTAAACCCCTCAACCATGACTTGGGACAACCTCAAACACCATCAAACTTCACACCAAACTCAAATGCACACACATTAGGCTCTAGTTTCACTATTTGATTTTTAGGGTCGTTACATCCCAAACTTTGTATTCTTATGTTTTAGATGGTGTATGAGACAAAGTCTAGATTCCTATGATTTTCGATTATGAATAATGAAGTTTGACTTCTATTGTAAAAGTTGTAAACTTTTCTGCATTATTTCTATATCTTATGTTATGATGATGCTGAAGGCTTGTATAAGACCCCTTCGGGGTGAAGTACACCGTGTCGCTTCTAGGGGGTAACTCCAGGTCGTGACACATGGAAATTTCTTGTCTCATGGATCTTGCTCAACAGATCGAAGAGGAGAAACTTAAGGAAAAGTCTAGGGAGACAAAGAGGGTTAAAACCGATGATGGTAATTTCTCTCATGTAAGGTTCGATGGACATGGTCATCCTAGATTTCGACAAAGGTTTTCCAGCCAAGGTTCCTCCAATGCCTCTCCTAGGTTCAATAAAGAGAGGATGTCTAACCCTTAGTGTATCTTCATTACCTATGTCTACTTATGCTAGGTGTGGAAAGAAGCACGAAGGTAAGTGCCTAGCCAACACGGATGGTTGCTTCGATTGTGGTAAGAGAGGTCATAAGATGAGTGATTTCCCAATGCTTACGGCTAAAGGAAGAGAGGGCAATCAAGATCCTCCTAGTGGTTTGGGTTCCAATGCTCCCAAGCAATATCGATTCTATGCATTCCAGACTCGTGGTGAACAAGAGGGTTCTCCCGATGTGGTTACCGGTATGTTGAAAGTCTTCCAACTTGATGTTTATGATTTACTTGATCCCGGTGCCACCTTTTCTTTTGTGATGCCATATGTGGCTATGAGGTTTGATATTCTTCCGGATGTGTTATTAGATCCCTTTTCTATCTCTACTCATATTGGTGATTTTACTGTGGATAAGAGGGTCTATAGAAAGTATCCCGTCTCCTTGTCCCATAGAGTTACTTTTGTTGATTTGGTAGAGCTTGATGTGCTAGATTTTAATGTTATCCTTGGGATGAATTTGTTGCACTCATGTTATGCTTCTATAGATTATAGAATTCATGTGGTTAAGTTTCAGTTCCCGAATGAGCATGTCTTAGAGTGGAAATGGGGAAATTTTATACTGAAGGGTCAGTTTGTATCTTGTCTTAAAGCTAGAAAGATGATTGGTAAGGGTTGCATATACAATCTAGTTAGAGTGAGGGATGTGGATTCTGAAACACCTACTCTTGAGTCAGTCCCCGTTGTTAATGAGGTTATGGAAGTGTTCCCATGTGATTTACCCGATATTCCTCTCGAAAGGGAAATAGACTTCAGTATTGACCTCCTTCCAGATACGCAACCTAGTTCTATTCCTTCTTACCAAATGGCTCCAACGAAACTAAAGAAGTTGAAAGAATAATTGAAAGACTTGTTGGATAAGGTTCATTCGACCCAATATCTCTCCGTAGGGTGCTCTAATTTTATTTGTTAGAAAGAAAGATTATTCTCTTCGTATGTGTATTGCCTATCGTTAGTTGAATAAGGTGACCATTAAGAATGAGTATCCTCTTCCAAGGATAGATGATTTGTTTGACCAACTTCAAGGAGCGAGTTACTTCTCTAAGATTGACCTTTGGTCGGGTTATCATCGAAGATGTCTTTTCGAACTCGGTATGGTCATTATGAGTTTTTGGTAATGTCGTTTGGGTTGACTAATGCTCCGGCGGCATTTATGGATTTGATTAATAGAGTGTTTAGACAATACCTTGACATGTTTGTGATAGTGTTCATTGATGATATATTGATCTATTTAAGAAGCGAGGATGATCACATTAATCATTTGAGGGCTATGTTACAAATTCTCAAGGACCAACATTTTTTTTGCAAAGTTTAACAAATGTAAAATTTGGTTGAGGTCTGTAGATTTTCTTGGTCACATTGTTTCAAGTAAGGGTATTGAGGTAGATCCTAAGAAGACGGATGCAGTTAAGAGTTGTCCTAGACCTCTATCCCCTTGGGATATTAGAAGTTTCTTGGGTTTAGCCAGTTATTATAGGAGGTTTGTTGAAGGGTTCTCGTCGATTGCCTCTCATTTGATGGCTTTGACTCAAAAGAAGGCTAAGTTCATATGGTCCAAAGCTTGTGAGAAGAGCTTTCAAGAATTGAAGGATAGACTTATGTTGTTCATGTCGATGTTTTCATCGACCACAAGAGTTCGCAATATGTGTTTAATCAGAAGGGTCTAAATCTCACCAAAGAAGGTGGCTAAATTTATTGAAAGATTATGATATGAGTGTTCTCTATTAACTCGATAAAGCTGATGTGGTGGCGGATGCTCTTAGTCGATTATCTATGGGAAGTGTTACTCACATTGAGGAAGATAAGAAGGAATTGGTTCGGGATGTTCATAGATTGGCCTAGTTGGTTTTTCCGTTAGTGGACTCCACCAACGGAGGTGTTATAATCCACAATGGTTGAGAGTCGTCCTTCATGGCGGATGTGAAAGACAAGCAAGTTCTTGATCCAAATTACGTTAAATTAAAGGAAGTGGTGCTTAAGAAGTCTGTTGAGGCTTTCTGTCAAAGGGGAGATGGCAAGATACCAAAGTCATCCTAATGTTGATGACTTGAGGGAACATAAATTGTCAGAAGCCCATAGTTCTCGGTATTCCATTCACCTAGGAGCCACCAAGATATACCGTAATTTGAAGGAGATCTATTGGTGGAATGGGATGAAGAAGGATATTGTGGGATTTGTGGCTAAATGTCCTAATTGTCAACGAGTGAAATTTGAGCATCAGAAATCGGGAGGTTTATCCCAAGACATTAGCATTCCTACTTGGAAATGTGAAGAATTAAATATGGACTTTATTGTTGGTTTGCCCCACACCCAGCGACAACATGACTCGATTTGGGTCATAGTAGATCGAATGACGAAATCGGCTCATTTTATTCCCGTCAAGGTTTCCTATTCGGCAGAGGATTATGCTAAGTTGTACTTGAGAGAAATAGTAAAGTTACATGGAATGCCCTTGTCCAATTTTTCCGATCGTGGTACCCAATTCACTTCTTAGTTTTGGAGATCTTTTCAAAAGGGTCTTGGTACTAGTGTTATGCTTAGCGCGACCTTTTTATCCACAAACCGATGGGAAAGTGGAGCGTACTATCCAAACTTTGGAAGATATGCTGAGAGCTTATGTGATTGATTTCAAGGTTAATTGGGATGGCCATTTGCCATTAATTGAGTTTGGTTATAATAATAATTATCACTCAAGTATTGCTATGGCTCCATTTGAGGCACTATATGGTTGAAGGTGTAGATATACTATAGGTTGGTTTAAGATGGATGAAGGTGCCATAATAGGACTTGAGTTTGTACAAGAGGCCATGGAAAAAGTTCAACTTATTAGAGAAAGGTTGAAAATGGCTCAAAGTCGACAAAAGTCACATGCTGATGTAAGAAGAAGAGATCTTGAGTTTGATGTTCATGATTGGGTTTACTTGAAAATTTCACCCATGAAGGGTGTAATGAGGTTTGGTAAGAAATGGAAGCTTAGTCCCAATATGTAGGCCTATATCAGATTTTGAGGCGTGTCGCCTAATGAATTGGCATCGGTGCATCCAATTTTTCATGTCTCTATGTTGAAGAAATGCGTTGGTTATCTGACATCATAGTTACCATAGAAGGTTTAGGAGTTAAGGAGAATCTTTCCTATGAGGAAGTTCTGATTGAGGTTTTAGACCGGCAAGACAAGAAGTTGAGAAATAAATAATTTGCTTCCGTGAAAGTGTTGTGGAGGAATCAGTTAGTTGAGGGTGATACTTGGGAGGCCGAGGCTGATATGATGTCCCAATATCCTTATCTCTTTCCTTTTACCCCTACTCTAGCTTGAGCTAATGACTTCCTCATGGTTTACTCTTTGTTTTGGGGTTATGTGTCTTAGGTATTCCTATGATTTCCTCATTTATGCATATTCATGAAAAAAATTAAGTTTTGACAAAATGAGTTATTTGATTGATTTCTACTTGTTTACGTACATTTGAGTATGAGTTGCATATAGACTTCCTGATGTGATGTTTTGGACATGTTTTAGCTTGGAGTTGATGTTTCCTCCTCGGATATGTGCATTGCATGCATGATGGGTTGTTATATTTAGTTTCCACCCTTCTTTTGATGTCTTAAATCTTATTCGAGGATGAACGATCCCAAGGGGGAGATAATGTAACACCTCGGATTCGAGAAAGGGTAAAATTTTAGTTTTTTAAAAGATTTGGTGCCATCTGATGTAGGCCAACCACGACCCGTGAACTGAGCCACAGACCGTAGGTTTGGTTCGTGGATTTACTGACCAGTGTGGCTCAAAAATTCAAGAACCACGGACTGGACCAACGGAAGGTCGTTGGGTCCACGGTCTGTGGATGTGGTCCATTGGTCAGGGCCTCAAATTCCACCTTTGATGCTAGACGACGGACCAACAAGACGGACAGTCGATTAAACTACGGTCCCTTGGTCAGGCTGTCGTTTGGGGTCGACAGTTATTTCCCTAGGGGTAGTTGGGTCTTTTTCTAATTAGTCTAGCTTAATACTATGTCATTTTACCCTTCACCAAAACCCCTATATAAGTGTTTTAACTCTAAAATTTCCCAATTGAAAATCACTCTCAAATTTAAAAAAGAAGAACAAGTCTTCCTTACAGAATAATTCTCTCTCTAAAAAACTTGAAGAAGAAGGGTCCAAGCTAGGGTTTGCAAGTCAATTCTCCAATTCCTCCATTGAAGGCAAGCTTTTGGTATTGAGGTATGATAGTTTTCATCCATGGATTCCTTCCATTCATGGAGTTCCCAAATTCTCCTATTTTCAAAGTTAGAATTCCCCAATTGAGTTAGGGTTTTATTCCATGTTATGGGTTCTCTTAATTATTGATTTAATTGATTGTTTTATGATCTTTCAAGTATGAATTGACATAATTCTATGATTTTATGATGATTCCACATGAACCCATGTAATCCCCATGTTTTCCAAGTTATGATCATATGATGTGGGTTTTGGATTATGAAAGAGAAGTTTATGAAATCAAGCATGTTCCTATAAAATTTATGTATATGTTTTAAGGATGCTTTGAGAGTGAAGTATCAATGATGATGTTGTTGAAAGAATTTCTCATATACACATGAAAGCATGATTGTGTAAGGTTTTCTCACATAGTAAGGATTCTAAGGTTGAAAGGTCTTCTCTCCTATGTGAATCAAAGATTAGTAGCTTTCTTAATGAAACCTAGCTTGGATTGGAAAGATGATGTGCTCTTCCATAGATAATAAGAATAAGTAAGAAAATGACTATTATGTGGGATTTATGCTTAGCATCAAGAAAATATTGAGATGGAAGCTCTCCCTTGAGTAGAACCCGAGTTTCTAGAAGAAATCTCCCTATCCCTTACCTATGTGCCCCCATAGGATGATGGGTGTCTAGATAGACATTAGCTATTAGATCCACCTAAGCTAGAAGTTCATAGTCCTTTGGCAAGTAGGACAACCATTTTCGGTGTGGGAGACACCAGAGGATCATGTTATAGCTCACATGGTCTCTATGTCGGTTAAGGCTACTTCCTACAATAATAATGAACTAAGGTTACTTCAAGAAGTATCTCACACGAGTTCAAAGTTTTTAAAGATGTTAGCTTGCATTGACCATGTTTTATGACTTATGTCTTTTGAACCTTTTTATATCATTGTTTAGCTTGGTCATTGCATGCTATGGAAATGTCTTCTTTAAGCATGTTTTAAAAGTTTTTATGCATGAATATCATAGTTGATACATACTTTGTGCTGACACATACTCTTGCCTACATTTCTCCAAATGTAGGGTCCGACAGTCAGGGTTCTCTGTTTCGTGGCTAGAGGTTGATTTGAGAGATTTAGAGCTTTGGTGAGTCCTCATGCTTCGAGGACGGATTTTCATTATTCAGTTTTCTTTCTTACTTTCAGTATTGGACATGATGTATGGGCTAGGCCAAATTTCATTCTTATGTACTAGATTGCTAATGAGACAAGTGTTCAGACTTCCGCTTTACTTTTATGAAAATGATTTGGACTTGAAATGTTATTCTTTATCTCTTTTGTTCTATTTCTTATGTTATGAATGCTAAGTGGCTTGTATGGGGCCTCTCAGGATCCTATACACCATGTTACGCCTAGGGGGTACCTTGGGTCATGACACTTGTTTGGATGAATGAGCTCACCAAGACACCGAAGTTCATTAGTTATGGAGGTGAATCTGGAGTGCATCTTATGGATAGTTTCGCCTTCCTTCATACTAAAATTCTCGTATTGAGTTGTTAACGCATGTCCACCTTGGACTCATTGACTTGAGTTGTTCCTTCATGGATTGTCTTCAGGCAGTCCAAGATTTCTTTGGTTGTCTCGCATGCAGAAATCATGTTGTATTCACCTGCTCGGATGCCACAGACCAACAGTTTCCATGCTTTGTAATTCTTCTCAATTTTCTTCTTGTCCGCTTCATCGTACTCTGCTAGACTTGGGAACAACCCTAGTAAGATCTCCTTCCTTCACAACCTTGGTAGGAACGTAAGGACCATTAAGTACCACATCCCACAACTCGTTGTCTTCTACCATAATATAGTCATGCATTCTGGTCTTCCAGCACCCTTAATACTAACCATTAAAGCAAGGAGGATGTGTAGTATATTGTCCTTCTTCTAGACTTGCTGGAGCCGTCATCACTACATGATCCTTTTTTATGTTAGTCTTCTACCAATTGTTGGAATGTATGCGTCCACCAGTGTGTTGTAGTACCAGGTCAAACGTATGGTGAAAAAGCAGTAAAATGAATCAATTAATAAATGGGAACAAGGAGTTTTACGTGGAAACCTCCTTGCTTAATAGAGTAAAACCACGACCTATCACACATGATTTTCAACTAATTTAATTAGTCACAAGCAAAAGTGAATACACACTCCAAACACAACAGTGAGACTAAACTCTTAATCTCACACTAAGTAATACCTCTATTACTTACTGAGTTAAAGAAATGCATCTATTGCCCAATATATTAACTACATCTAATTAACCGTTAACTCTAACTATGTTGTTACACTCAATACACAAAAAAGTTTGAAACGTTTCTTTATGAATGTGAAACGAATCCTACAATTTTTAGCGTAATACAAGTATTCAAAAACAACGTCACTTCAAGATTGCTCTTCTTCAGTCTATCAGGTCCCTTGCCGTATGTGTTCTTTAATGCTTGAGTTCTTGAAATGACTCACTCGCTCTTTTTGAATGAATAGTTGTAGTTTTTTTGTTTTCGTTGAACATATCAATCACCAACAAGAGTTATTGACCAATGAACAAACAACCTCGTCCATTCCTATTGGTGAAGTACGCCGACTTTTCCACCAACTACCTGACAAGACAACTTTACATTTGTACAACACTTTGAACCTAGACGAAAGCACTCTATTAGGGACCGCGTCCCTGAGTTTGTGCAGATCATCAAAACACCTAGAATACAACAAAATATAAATCTCTTTATTCAAAACAAGGTTAACCCATACATACAAGAGGGAGAAAAAGGTTAACCTATAAATAAAATCTTGACTCTAATTAATACTCATAACCAATTACTAAATAAACTTAATGCCAAAATTTATAGAGATAGTTTGAGTTATTTGTTGAAGATTGTTAATAATTAATTTTCTTTTGTTATAATAATATCTGATTAGGGATGGTAGAATTAAGCAAGTGTTTGAAAGACTGGCACATATAGTTAGCATTAACGTTGCTTCAACACATCGATGATTATTTATTGTCGACAGTTATATATAATAAGTTTAGCTCATCATTGTATGTTCCTTATTAAGTTTAGTTCATCATTGTAAGTTCGACATATGATATCTAATAAGTTTGCATTCAAGAATCAAGTCATTTGGTTAGGTTCATTGTTCATTATTTTGAGTTTACTTTTTTCCATTTAGATATATATCAATTGCTCATATATACATATTTTAAAATATTATATATATTCTTTTAAAATTTTATACTAATTAACATAGAATACACGTTCAACGCACGTGTTCAGAAACCAGTATGTATGTGTGTGTGTGTATATATATATATATATATATGTATGTATGTATATGTATATGTGTGTGTGTTTAACTAGTCCTTTATCTTTAGATGACTTTATTATTTGTGGTCCACTTTTGAGACTTGTACTCGTATTTTAGACAACTCTATACCTTTGACTTCTAGGTTCTGGGAGGAATTCTCTTATATATAGGTGTTGGCTTGGTTCCGTTTCGGTCTTATTTTATTGTTTAGTGTTAATTTGGTTTAGTTCTACCCTTATACTTATTACTTGTCATTCTAGGTACAGATTGACTTACCTACTAGTGGGTTATAGTAGGTGTCATCATGACTCGAAGAATTAGGTCGTGACAAATAAATTCTTTAAGTAATCTCGAGAATTATCGTTTTCACTTTATTTTACCATATGTATATTACTAGCTATAATTCTAAAAATATTTTCAGCAGGTAAATCATTTTTTTTATGAATGAAATTCTAATGAGATTGAGTTGGGGAGAAAATAATCATTAACCAGTTCAAATTCCAATGAGGTTCAGTTGGTGAGAATATAATGATTGAAAATGATTAAATATTTGATTGCCTCATTAGAACAAGTAGTAGATTGTCCTAAAAGGAAAATTATGTAAAACAAACATCTACCAAGGAGAATTTTGTAAAGTTTGTTGACATGGTATAAAATCTTGGAAAGCACATTATCAATGATTTCATTAAAAACAATAGTATCTTGAATCAATTGTGTACAATTAACTAACATGAGAAGGCTACACTTAAAGCTTTAATGAATGGTACACTTCGTTACACAAAACCTAATGTACTCCTCCAGATCCCTTTCAATTCGTTTTTTCAAATAAAGATATGAAATTATTCACTTGTATACAAAACCAAATAAAGACTTAACAAGGATTTTTACTAAAAGTATTAACATGTAAAACCTGATTAAAGTAAAGTTGCAAGCTTATGGAATTAACATGTAGGCTGTTATCCGAAGGAAATCATGGAGATGGTGGATGTCTTTGATCTTACTAGGATGCAAGTTTGAAATCATCTAAGATACATCCTTAAAAGACATTCACCACTTCAACGATATCCTTTGACTAACAACTACAGCTTCATGAAGGTCATTCACATACCAAAGAAATGGAGTGTGGCAGCTCAGTGAAATATAGGGATTTGAGGGATAAAGAAAGAAGAGTGAAATATAGGTCATTCATTTGACATACTAGTCATTGACCAATAGTCAACATATATAAGAATTTGTGACAATCATTTGCTATTTAAAGGTTGCATAGACTGTAAAAATAATATCATTTTTCTAACTTATATCCAATTTATAGTTGTGATAATGAAGGCTATTGGAACAAAAAAAATTCTTCTTTTGAGGACCATCATTTTGTTATGCTTCATTTTAATAGTAAAAAAGGTTGAATACACTTCTTTAATGTGCCAATCATTTCTTTGTACAAGTCTATAATTGTCATGCCCCCAACCCAGCAGCTAAATATTTACCATATATCTTATATTGAAACTACTCAAAAGCATCAACTTAGCTAACAAGGTTTGTATACATATACTAGATCATCTATATAAATTGGAAGACATTGTTGGTTTTTTTAATCAAGAAATTAAGAAAATAAAAGAGAGATTTTGAGAGAGAAAATATTGCAGAATTGTCAAAGGGAATTATTTTATTAATAATCCAGAGACTTGCATTTATAGATATAATTCCTAACTAAAAATAGAAAAATAAGATACTAACTTATCAGTTTAATTGAAATAACAAATAAAAAGAACTAGCTCCTAAATATAAGTTAAATAGGACTCTAATAACATAATTTAAAAACCCTAAAAATAGCTAACTGTTTTATTTCTGCAATATCCTGAGACATATTTTCAACACTCTTTCTTGGATCAGGAATTGTAGATTGTAGTCTCATCTAAAATTGACCTTGTGAACAAATCTGCTACTTCATCATTTGTCTTGCAAGGCTTGTGTGCATCTTCTGTTAGATTAAATGAGAAGCTCTTACCTCTCATTTCAACTTGTAAAATGTCTTGCTTAGTAGAATCAAAGATTCGACAATATTTGTGTCCAAATATTAATTTAAATCCTTTTTCTATTAACTGACCAACACTAAACAAACTTTTATCAAAATTAGACACATAAAGAACATCTAAAATTATTTTTATACCTGAATTTGTTTTAATTGAAACAGACCCTTTTCCTTTTGCAGGAATACAATCACCATTCCCAATTCTGACTTTCTTATTTTCCATAGGAATGAACTCTTTAAAAAGATTTCTTTCATTTTTTGCAATTTGAATTCCCTCATTAAATTTAATACCTTCATTCCTCGTATTCTTTCATCTCTAGCATATTCTTTCTTCAGATAATTCCAAATATCTTTTGGTGATGTGAAAGTCATTATTTTCGTGAAAATAGTTGTCGAAACAGCAACAAACAAAGTTGCTTTTGCCTTTGACTTAATGGTTTTCTTTTCCTTGTGACTCTTGATCTGGGCCACGGTGGGATTATTTGGCAGCGGATTAATTTCAGGGCAAAAAACTTAAGTATACAAATTAAGTTTCTTAATTACCACTATATGACAATAGTTTTTTTTTCGCCTGTATAACAATAGTTTTTTTTCAAAGTTATGTTTTAATATTAAAAAAAAAAAGCAAAAACAAAAAAAACATCAATGCGTGCTCCAGATTTATGATATTCCCCATTTTTCTCAAATCCCATGATTTACTCAAATTAGTTATAAATATTATCTCCTATCAATAAAAGGTTTCTTAACAAATATAAAACTCTCTTTCTATTCATTCTTCAATCATGCATACCAACAATTATTCAATCCTAATTCAACATAAAGGACGTTGGGACGCATCAGGTATTAATGATAATTCAATATTTAATTGGTGTTTTTTAATCGTGTAATTGAAAAACATGATCGTTGTTGTTGTTATTCACCAATTCCGTGATTTGATTTTTTTTTAATTAATTGTTTGGTTTTTTATATGGTTTTTAGATTCGGAATAGAAATAATATATAGTGATTATCTGTTTTGGTAATTGATTTGGTGATTTTTTTTTTTTTAATTATCAAAATTATGAAAGCATATTCATTGTACTACTGGTTTTTTTTGTGTCATTTGGTGTAGGTTTTATTGTGCAGGATTATGGTGAACGTATTGATAATATAAGGGTACGTAATGATGGTTTAAACACCATATTACGTTAAAAATCACTTTTAAAAAAATAAATGTTGTCTATCTGGAGTTGTTTAAATAATGGTGTAATATAGGTTGATTTTTTATTATTAATTATTTGGTTTATTGTATGGTTTTGAGATACAGA
>JAJOOR010086733.1:0-18372 GCA_036250505.1 Solanum acaule | reverse complement strand
AAACAGGCCCTAATCTTTTATTTAACTATTAGTTAAGCTTTAACTTTAAATTAAAACTTCAAAATAAATACTGATTTTAGTTTCTTGAAATATAATCCATCCAAACAGGCCCTAATCTTTTATTTAACTATTAGTTAAGCTTTAACTTTAAATTAAAACTTCAAAATAAATACTGATTTTAGTTTCTTGAAATATAATCCATCCAAACAGGCCCTAATCTTTTATTTAACTATTAGTTAAGCTTTAACTTTAAATTAAAACTTCAAAATAAATACTGATTTTAGTTTCTTGAAATATAATCCATCCAAACAGGCCCTAATCTTTTATTTAACTATTAGTTAAGCTTTAACTTTAAATTAAAACTTCAAAATAAATACTGATTTTAGTTTCTTGAAATATAATCCATCCAAACAGGCCCTAATCTTTTATTTAACTATTAGTTAAGCTTTAACTTTAAATTAAAACTTCAAAATAAATACTGATTTTAGTTTCTTGAAATATAATCCATCCAAACAGGCCCTAATCTTTTATTTAACTATTAGTTAAGCTTTAACTTTAAATTAAAACTTCAAAATAAATACTGATTTTAGTTTCTTGAAATATAATCCCTCCATCTCATTTATATGTCATTCTTTTCTATAAATAGTTGGTCCATAATACTTATCATTTCATAAAATCAATGCATAAATTATCATATTGTTCCTTTTTTACTCTTGTGAGTTATTAGCCTTGAAAATATATATATATATATATTTGACCAACTTAGAAAAGCTAAGTAAATGATTCATATTCATTGGTTACATTAATTAATCAAAATAAATTAATTCATATTCATTGATTGAAAACTTGAGTTCCAAAAAAATTAAATAAGGGTAGAAGGGTAAAGTTACATAAGTGCAAAATAAAAAGGTGATATATAAAATGGAACGGAGGGAGTATACTACTAGAAGTAACTACTAAACTTATATCACATATAATTTGACATGGGCGTGACATTTTCACTAACCTAATGTTGCATCTACTTTATGAAATTCTAATGGAAGACATTATATATGTTGTGAAAATGTAACTATAACAATCTCAAAGTGTTATAATTCGAACTTTGAAGAAATATATCTTAACTTTAAATTAAAATGTAACTATAACAATCTTAAAGTTATAGACTCGTATGTTTTCTATGAACACACTAGAGTAATAACACATTAAGCTTGCCCAAAACGAGGTTCGGGATCAGCTTCAAGATCCTCGATCGGCTTCTCAGTTAAGTGAATAGTCTTCATCTTGTTTATGGCATTAGCAGGATTAAGGCTCTTCGGGCAACATGCTGTGCAATTTTTTATAGTCCTGCACCGGTACAAACGCCCTTGGTCCTCTGTTATTGCCTGCAATCTCTCATTTGCAAATTCATCTCGACTAAAGAAAAAAGATAATTAATTATCAGAGTGAACTGACCAAATTTTTGGTATTTATTCGACTGGTGTTTTGAAGAATTAACCTGTCCGAGACCCATCGATAGGCATGGAGCAAGGCTGCAGGCCCAAGGAACTCCTCGGGATTCCACCAGTAAGAAGGACAAGATGTGCTGCAACAAGCACATAATATGCATTCATATAAGCCATCAAGCTTCTTCCTATCCTCTGGTGTTTGCCTGTATTCTCTCCCATCTTGGGGCGGTTTTCGTGTCTTCAACCATGGCTCTATAGACCTGCAAATCCTCAAAACACCCACAACATTCATTTTTTGCACCATGCTCCAATGTATAATTGTCGATCAGAGGCCGAATATATCAGAGTTCAACTGATGAACTCATCATTAGTTCATTGATTCGGTGTAACTATATACCCACACACCAAAAACATTTAGAACTTGTATAGACATAATAAGGTCATCCATTCTAGACCTACTCTGCTAACTCTAGATTGCGGATTCACATCTACTGGAAATGAAAGGTTATAAAATACAGTTATCATGAACTTGAAACGGATCTGGTTAACGCCACTAATTAACTAAAGATTAGACTATATATTGTCGTGAGTAATTCATGAAAATATTGTCCATCCGTCCCGATTTTTGTAGCATACTTTCCTTTCTAATTTGTCCCAAAAACAATATTACATTTTTCATAATTAGAAACTCAACTTAACTTTAAAATTCCTCTTTTATCTTTCATAAAATGTTTTATTGTCATAAAAATGTCTTGAGGCTTGCTTTAGACCACAATTTCTAGTCTTAGTTTCTTTCTTGAACATCGTGTACCTAATCAAACAGTGCAACATAAATTGAAACAGAATAAGTACTACTATAGTAGTGACTACTAGAATCTTTTTGAGTAAACTTGAAACAATAGGGTGATATCTCTAAACATCAATGTCAAACATGTCTACATCGAACATTACTGATGGACGAAATGAGAAAAGGAGAGGGAAATTACTTGTACTGCTGGTAGAAATTAGTGAGATCAACCACCAAATCTTTGATAACAAACATGTGAGGAAGAGGAGTGATGGTAGTTGGCTTGCTAGTGTCTGTATCTATAGGTTTGAGACATGCTACGGTGTTAACACCATTTATGTTCATTGAGCATGATCCACATATTCCTTCTCTACACGACCTCCTGTAACTCAAACTCGAATCTTCCTCCCCCTTTATCTTTTGCAATGCATCCAGAACCTATAAAAAAAATATTTACTAAATTGAGTGCGTCTAATAAACTTATTATTAATAGTACGCTTATAATAGTTACTATAGATATAAGACACTGTTAGGCTCGAAGCAAATTCTGTTTTCCCCTAAAATTTACAACAAAGAGAAAAAAGTTATATTGCACACCTAAAGAAGGTGCTTCCCTAAATTTGGAAAAAATTTAACCTGAAGTTAAGCTAACACATAAATGTATGATACGTGTCTAGGACTAAGTCATTCCTTCTTTTCTTAATCTCCATATCTAAAGTCAAAATAGGTTCAAAATCCAGCAGAGACAAAATACAAAGCAATTTTTTTCTCATTTGTCAAAACTTTGAGAACCAAAGCCACCCAATACTCATAAAATTAGTTAAAATGCGCATGAGGACTATCATTCAATTTTCTTCAAACTAAATTGAATTGTATTATTTTCAATCAACTCTTGTTCTCCTTAATTTATAGTTATCAGAAATGTTCATGAGGTTCTAATTGAGGGAAGAAAAAACTTAACCAATAAAAACAACGACAACAACATACAGTAGAATATGTATGTTCATAGAATGTCCACAGACCTTTATTACTACCTCACGCGGGAGAGGCGGTTTCCAAAAGACTCTCACCTCACCTCAAGTGAGACTAATAAGAGAACGTAGCAACTAACAAGAAAAATAGTGCAAACCTTATCAGAAAAACAAAATAGTGCAATAATCACTTACTAGTTTGAGAAGCACCCACACTCTCTTTTATTTGCAATTTGCAAAAACCATGACACATGATATTCCACGTGGATAAAATATTCCACCATAAACAAATGAGACAAATATAAAAAACAAGAACTACAATATAATACAACTAGTACAACAACAAACCTAAACCCTCGAAAAGCAATGACAAAACTCCACTGCATACTAACAATAAAAACAACTTAACAAAAACTAATTACGATAACAAAGAAAAATCACATACCATGGGGCCACATGAAGGAAGATGAACAAAGAAGGATTGAAGAAAGGGTTTTTGGTTAGGTTTATCAGGGTTCCACCTATAAATCCTAAATTCCTTCATCTTCTTATCTTTATCACTTAATTTCTTGAGAATTCCAACAGATTCCACTGCTTCTTTTCCATGTTGTTGTGCAATTGGGTGCCCTTCAAGTATAGGGAACCTAGAGTACTCCTTCTTTCTCAAATGCCTCAATTTCTTTACCCCTTCTTTTATTATTAAGTTTCTTGACATTTTTTTTCTTGTTTTCTTTGAATGAAGACCCCCAGAAATATGGAAAGAAAAACACTTCTCTGCTTGCTTTACTTGTTCTTTATTATGAGAGAGCTTACTTTGTATTGCATGCAATAGAATGGATTAGAGAGAGACACCTGGTTGCACGTGTCAATTACCTTGACGATCATATTCACAGTTGCTCCCTTTCCTCGGTCTATTTTTAGTTATCATGTTACAATTTTCCAAAGTCAATTTGATTAATTTTTAAAATTATGATACTTTTAAAAAATTTAAAACTAATTTTTTTTTATAAATTATACTTTTTTGCATATCAATATGATGAAAAATACATCGTAAAATATTAGTCAAAGTTATTATCATTTTAACCCAAAAAAAGGAAATTATGACAATTAAAAATGGAGAGAGGAGTATAATTATAAAAACAAAAATAAGTTTTACCTAAAGAGTGTTTAAACTTTTATCTATATTAATTATTAATTGTCATTAAATTAATATCTTTATAAATTTTAACGATATTTTTGCAAAGTGCTAAAATATAAATATCACTAATAATTGCATTTACAAAAAAATATTTTTGTTAATAATTAAACTATGGTAAAAATTATTTTTTGTAGTGCGTGACTACTTATTGAGCAGATCGAATGGAGAATTACGCTTTAACAATTTGGATTATTGATTATTGATCTAATCTCTATCTTTAGAATTGATTTTCCTTTGTAAGACTTGAAAAATTCAATCTAGGTCTTGTTATTCTCTATCCTGGTTCGGGATCGCGTAATATATTCTTCCTGATTTGGTTGTGTCAGTCAATTGAAACACAAAATAGAGATAACATATAAAGCCAAACGAGTCCTCATTCTACAAGAATGCTTAATTTGCAATGCACAACAGAAGAGCATATATTCCAGTGGTGTCAAGTTTAGTGGCTAATCTTCAATATTATTGCTTAGAGTCTCCACTGGTATCCCAGTTAAGTGCTTGGTCTTCATCTTGCTTATGGCTTCAGAAGGTCTAAGGCTCTTGGGGCAACATGCTGTGCAATTTCCTATTGCCCTACATCGATATAAACGCCTTTCGTCCTCTGTTATTGCTTGCAATCTCTCATCTGCAAAATCATCTCGACTACAAAGAAGAAATTACATTGATCAAAATTATATATGAACCATGTTTTTGTATGTTAAGAATTAATTAAAACCTGTCGGAGATCCATCGATAGGTATTGATCAAGGCTGCAGGTCCAAGGAACTCCTCAGGATTCCACCAATAAGAAGGGCAAGAAGCACTGCAGCAAGCACATAATATACATTCGTATAAGCCATCAAGCTTCTTCCTCTCTTCTGGTGTTTGCCTATACTCTTTCCCGTCTGGCGGGGGATTTCGTGTCTTTAGCCATGGCTCAATGGACCTACATTATCACAAACACAACTAACTCCATTGTCAATATGTCCTAACACGCGCGAAAATATAATGTGATGATTTCTAACATCCATGTCGATACAATAAACTAACTGATGGACAACTATATAATCAAAATTAAATAACTCGATGAGGGGAAATTACTTGTACTGCTGATAGAAGTCAGAGAGATCTACGACCAAATCTTTGATGACAAACAAGTGAGGAAGAGGAGTTATGGTCATTGGCCTGCAGCTCGTATCCGTATCAATAGGCTTGAGACATGCTACTGTATTAACGCCATTTATGTTCATCGCGCATGATCCACATATCCCTTCTCTACATGATCTCCTGTAAGTTAAACTCGAATCTACCTCTCCTTTTATCTTTTGCAATGCATCTAGAACCTACAATGAACAAAAATCAAATCAACTAAATTGCGCTAAAATCTAGCATGAAATTTGGTGTAATTGAAGGAAGCAATTACATTCTACAGCTCTCAACGGGGGTACAATTACATTAAAGTTCGTCTTCATCCAAAAAAGGTTTATTTAATTTTTATTCTTCGAATAAAAAAATATTTGACAATATAATTAGACTTATTTAACCAAACATCACACTTCTGCAAATTATATCATGACAAAAAATATATTTTTATAAATATTATAGTGTGAAAGTACCATGCAATGTGATTGCAGCCCTACTAATTACATCATCTACCAATTGAAACTATACGGCCTCCTAATATTGGGAAGAATGAGTCGTTTACAAATTTGTCTTATAATGAATGATGATGTCATAAAAATGAATTTCACTGTTGAATGTTATAGATAAACTTGCCTTATATACCGAGTGATGTTAGAATTGTTATTATTTTTTATTTCTAAAAATTTAAGAAATCTCTTTACATAAAGTTGTGTAACCAAACATTTTGTTTGTAATTACAACGTAAGACAAACTGTTATATTCTAAAGTTATAATGATTTTGGGATTCGGAAGAATGGTAGGGGATCTGATCCCACGAGAGATTGAGAGTTCCAAACAAAATGAAAAGGACAATTGTAAAGTTGGCACCCTTGAGAGACCCGTATTCTCTAGAGTGATGGAAGACGCAAACCTGGCTTATTCGATAAAGTATTCTTTTTCAGTTTCCTTTTAATCTCTGGACTGACCGTTGCACCCTCACCTCACTGCAATGGTTGGTGTGCGACTACAAAGGAACAAAGCCCTCAACCAATGGTGTTGCACTAGGTTGTTTGTCCATATCTTATATTAGGCATTTTGACAAGGGACAAAACTTATTTTTTGCATTTCGAAATTTCAAGCAAAAGTCATTCTTTCAAAGAAAATATTCCCATACCTGACTTATCGAGCTATCTACTGCACTTCTTAGTTGTTCTTAGTTGATTATATGGGATTGTTGTTTTGCATTCTAAGTTGTGAGATCTATTCTTGTGTTTTAAAAGAATTAGGTCATTCCCGTTGTAATCGTTGTTGAAGTTGAGTAATAGCTAGAGTTAGCTATTTCAAAAATATCTCATACTTAGCCAAGGACTAGAGGACGGAAAATGGATACTATACTACTTTAAAGAAAAAATTACTTAACTATACACCATTTATTATCATATTTTCTTATTTTCCCTACCATTTCAAAAAATATCAAAAATTCCTTCTTTTCCTTCCATCATCCCCTTTTCCAGATACATTAATTTGAAATCTCATACCCATGATTTTCCTTCCTTTTTTCACGCCACAAATCTCTACATAATTACATCAATTAATCTATTTTTTAATTTCAAATCTTTTCTATTTTCAATTAATGATTTCAAATTATTCAAGAGAGGTAGATTTCTTTCTATCACTTCAATTTCCGATTTCTTTTATTATTAATTTTTAATATTTTCATCTTAAAAAATAAAAATAAAATTACCTCCGCCCCCTGCCCCCATTGAAATCTTATTGAACCTTTGCAATTTTAGTTAATCATATCGTCGTTGAAAATTTTTCTTGAAAAATATTTATTTTCTTTTAATGTATCTACTATTGAAAAACGTCCAAAAAAGAAGAAGAAGAAAGTTGGATATGCCATTGCACGGCCATCACTATCAAAGATACATATTTTTAATGTATCTCATTTATTTTGAGTCTTTAATTAGTCTTTGTTAGTGTTATCATTGATCCGATACATCACTGCTACAATAACCTTTGTTTTATGCAATGTATAATGTTCATATTTAAGGTATTGATACATAACTCTAATGTTGTTGAATCTTTGATTAGTATTTATCATGTTCAATATGAATATACTTAATACATAAACTTTGTGTTATGTATCACACACACAAAAAAGAAGCTATTTTGGAACAATTACATGTATAATGTATTTTTTTTAATTTTAAAATATATTATTTCTCAAACAAAATAAGATACATAAATAATAATGTATCATGCACTAATTTTTTAGTTATGATACGTAAATTCGAATTTATACTAAATGTATCTGATACATAACAATTACCAAACAATAATGTATCGATCTCAAACCTAAAATCTTATGGACAACACTTTCTTATTTAATGTATCTAGTAGAAATACACAATTATCAATTTAAATTGAAAGGATCTTCATGATGTATCTTCTCAAAATTTTTGATAATTTTGAATCAAAATTGAAAGGATCTTGAATGAACTAGGAGAATAATTTTGAAACTCAAAATTTTCAACAATTTTGAATCAAACCCGAAAGGATCTTCAATGAACTGGGAGAAGAATTTTGAATCTCAAAATTTTCGACAATCTTGAATCAAAATCGAAAAGATATTTGATGAACTTGAAAATTCACAAAAGTCATTGTTTGTCCAACAACAATTCCATCACTTTTGTATCCTTCATAACTCACCTCGCTTATCCAAAATTTCGACAAAAGTTTTTATGAAACAGAGAGAACGATGAACAAGAAGAAGAAATTTAATTTTTGATTTGTTACACTATATGATTGAATTATTGACAATAATTTGGAATGAAATAATGCAATTTATGGGATTTAATATGATTTTTAGTTTTTTTTTCCCCTTAATTAGTGCAACAGATGGATATTGTGAGATCTTAATTTGATTTTTTCAGCTTTTTTTTCCCTTATAAGTGCAACATATTGATACATAATGTATCAACAATAATGTATCCGGATCCTTAATTATGTATCCGAAATGCCTAAAAAATGTGGGATTTGTGTAATTATAAAAATAATAGGGATAGAAGGTAATTTAGGATTTACACTATGGGATTTATGTAAGTTATACTAATTTAAATGAGTATCCACTCATATTTACCCATTTTAAATGGATTGGGTACCCAACTCATTTAAAAATGGGTAAAAACAAATAATACTCATATTTACCCATTTAAAAGTGGATAGTTAAATGAATAATTTTTTTACATTTTTTTGGCGATGGGGTGTAGCGGGGTGGTAGGGGGGTGGAGTGGTAAAAAAGACTTTAATTTTTTTGGGGATGGGAGGTAGGGTGGTAAAAAAATTAATTTTTTTTATATAAAAAATTGCATTTTTTTTGGAGGGGGGCAGGGGAGCTGGTAGGAGGATTGGATGATAAAATAACTTTTTAAATTTTTATACTATTTTTTTTTTACATTTTTCTTGGGATAGGGGTAGGGGGCTTGTAGGGAGGGCAGGTGATAAAAACATTTAAAAAGGATTTTGTTTTTAAAGCTTTTAACAAGATCTCTACTATAATATGGGTATCCATATTTACCCATATTATCCATTGGGTAACTCGTTTTTGCCCATTTAAAATGTGAGTAGAGTCGAGTGTTTTATCCATTTTTATTTAACTCGTTTTCGATCGACTCATATTGAACTCGACTCGCTCGTTTGCCACTTCTACCAGGGACCTTATCGAGCTATCTACTGCACTTCTTAGTTGATTATATGGGAATTTTTTTGAATTATAAGTTGTGAAATCTATTCCTATGTTATAAAGGAATTAGGTCATTTTATTTGTAATCGTTGTTGAAGTTGAGCTATAGGCGGCATTATAAGGGAAATAGAGTTATCCAACTTTGAGGAACTTTGTGAAAAGGCTCATTTATATCATTCACTATAAATTTGGCTCATCTATGTCATTTCCATTTAAGAAAAGCCTCACTCATGCCATTATTTGTTAACTAAATTTCATAGTCAAATTTTAAACATGTGACAAAAATGAGCCAGCTTTTTAAAAAAAATGAATTAATTAATGACGTGACCAAATCATATATAATTGACCACATGTAAAAACTGATTTTACAAAATCGAAACTTTTTTCGGATAAAAAATAATGACATGAGTGAGTCTTTTCTCAAAGAAAAATGAAATAAATAAGCCAAACTTTAAATAAATGACATAGATGAAAAGTTGGATGAGACATATTTGAGCATTTCCTTGTTATCTAATATATAGTGAAAACTACAAAAATAACACAAGAAAAAGTTAGAAAAAGACATACCATGGGGCCACAGGAGGGAAGGTGAAGAAAGAAAGATTGAAAATAGGGCTTTTGGTTTGGATTATGAGGACTCCATCTATAAATTCTGAATTCCTTACATTTATCATCACCTCTTTTGAGGTTCCCAACAGACTTCACAACTTCTTCTCCATGTTGTTGCCCAATTGGATGTCCTTCAAGTATAGGAAACATAGAGTACTCCTTCTTTCTCCAACGCCCAACTACTTTCTTCATCCCCTCTTTTATCAAATTTCTTGACATTTCTTCCTTCTTTGAAAATTGTAAATGGAAGAACACTAATCTATTGTTATAAGTGAGTAATTCAATTACTATATAGTTGCATGCATGCACCCAAGTGGATCATACAAGAGACACCTAGTTTCCACGTGTCATTTGTTTTTTTAGCTTGACGGTGGTTCAATTTATAACG
Source organism: Solanum acaule (assembly GCA_036250505.1). Taxonomy (NCBI): domain Eukaryota; kingdom Viridiplantae; phylum Streptophyta; class Magnoliopsida; order Solanales; family Solanaceae; genus Solanum; species Solanum acaule. Next base: position 8,128 of record JAJOOR010086733.1, on the reverse strand, counting down.
CAACTTGACACTTCAAAAGTTGGAGTGAGCATGTTATGACAGGGTAGCATATTTGAAACTCTCGATATAAATTAGTATTCGGTTTTTAAAATATTATAATATTATTATATTAATTTAATTCGGTATGATTTAGTATTTTAAAGTTCAGTTTTAGTATTTTACGGTATGATAAATCAATAATCATAATTTATTCAACTTCGATTAATATATACTCGTAGAATAGAGTATTATGACTTCAACAATTAAAAAAAATGTTTCAATTATATCATACTAACACATCACACATATAGAGATATTTATTCAAAATAAAGTACAAATAACTATTTTTTAATCAATTATATTTTAATCAAAATGGAGTTTTAAACATTTAATTTAGGGAAAAAGGACAAATATACCCCCAAACTATTGTTAATGGTATATAAATATCCTCCGTTATACTTTTCGTTCATTAGTGCCCCTGCCGTCCAAAAATCAGTGCACATTTGCCCTTCACACTAACAGAAGAATTATTTGGTACACGTGGCGCAATCCCACGACTCAACCCAATTTAATCAATTATTTAATCCAAAATTCAAATACCCGCCCATTACCCATTTGACCCACCCGATACACCCATTACCCACATTTGTTAACAATGGTGGTTTCTTTTTTCTTCATCTTCTTCCTCTGTTTTTCACCTCAATACTACTATTTATCATTTGCCATCACCATCGCCGGCGTCTAATTAAGGCAACAATCGTCATGTTCACTGTGAACCCTTTTTCCTGTTAGACTCACCACCACCTTCTTCTCAACTACTTATACCTTCTCCTCTGGCCCTACAGAGTACCCATTTCAAGGTTCTACTACTCCTAATAACAGTGATAACATTTTTTCCTACTTATCCTTCTCTTCCACCTTTCCCTACTGATTTTGTTTCCAAAAATGTCTCTTCTATTATCCTCCCAAATACCTCCAAATCTAACCCCGTTTCAACTAAATTCATTGTCAATGTTATTATCTCTGTTGTTGTTGTTGTCATTGTTCTATCTATTGCTATTTTTTTGCATATACGAAAGCGAAGGAAACAAAGTAACCGAAAAAGTCAAAGATCTGATAGTAATAGCAATGGGCTGAGTCGGGATGGTGCTAAGAATGATGCTAATAATGATATTCATAAGCTTTAAAGACCGTCTCAGACTAGTTCGGAGTTTCTCTATTTGGGTACTCTTGCCAACTCACATGGCGGGGTTGAAACACATAATGCGCAGAATCGTACTGGTAGTAACACTAACTAGCTCCTTCTTCGAGAAAAATGGGCTCGCCGGAGCTCCGTACGTTGCCGCCATTACATGGATGAAATTTGAGACAGAGTTGTGGGAATATCAAGTTTTTCTCCGATACTGCTGAAAATAATGTGGATTTTTACTCTTCTGTCGGATCTATTGGTGGTAGAGAGAGCTTTATCAGAGGAAGAGAGAGTTCAATCATTGTCGTCCGCCGAATTTTTCTTTACATTATTAGATATGTTATTTGTGTGGGTAATGGGTGTATCAGGTGGGTTAAATGGGTAATGGGTGGGTATTCGAATTTTGGGTTAAATAATTGGTCAAATCGGATTGAGCCGTAGGATTGCGTTACGTGTACCAAATAATTCTCCGGTTAGTGTGAGGGGCAAATGTGCACTGATTTTTGAACGGCAGGGGAACTAATGAACGAAAAGTATAACAGAGGATATTTATATACCATTAACGATAGTTCGGAAATATATTTGGCATTCTTCCCTTTAATTTATACTAATACTAGATTGCATATTTTTTGTTATTATCACAAACAAAAGGAACTAAGTTGATACATGCTTAAAATATACATTGCAGTGGTTAAGTATTAAATGTATTTGTAGCTGCTTAGAACTACATAAAACAATATGATTGTGCATTTATTTGTTAAGTATTATGAATCAAATACTTATTTTGTTGATATTTTTGTATCAGGTCATGATAGATGAATCATATACTTATTTTTTTTTTGATATTTTTGTATCAGATAATGATATAGTATCAAGTGTTATAATGTATAAAATACTTATAATAGACAAAATGTAACAAGGTACTAAAATATCGAAAATTATATTCAAAATAAACAAGTTTGTTACAAAAAAAATTGTAAACCTGAGAAAATGTATCTTGAAAAGTAATAAACCCTCCAAAATATTAGTTAATGTATCTTAAAAACAATAAACTTCAAAAGTTGTCTGTGAATTGGTACATAATCACTAATCTGTATGAACCAAGTCATCTTGTTGTTGTGGAGTGAAATAGATCTTCAGCTTTGGTGGATCATTGTTATTGCTAACATATCCCACCTTGGCCTTGTCGAGACCGTACTTTCATAATAGTGTTTCATATCTTGTGCGAAGATAGTTAGCTCAGAAACCATTAGATGGATGTTGATTTCATCGCTAAAGAATTTAGCAAAGGCAGCTACAAACATTCTGCAGTCACTATAAATATTTTGGAGATACATTATAAAAATGAATTAAATTTGAAAAAAAATGTGAACAAAAATGTTAATTAATTACATGATACATTGTATTAAATACAAAAAATCTTACTGATTAGTTGATACATAATGATAAAAATAGTAACTGATACTCAATACCACTTGATGATATTTGTATCTGATATTAAATTAAGCATCATATATTCATAATATGTTATTTAAGTATCATGTTTAAACTATTTTATAATAGGATACACTATTCTGCAAATTACATCCCATCAAAATAATTTCTACTATATAATTTGATACATTAATGACAATATATCGAAAAAAAATCAAAATTAGGATTTTATGTATAATTTCGAAAGATTTAAAGCAAGGTACAAAACAATATGATAATGTATCATTGTCGTCAATGTATCAATTTTTTTTAAAACAACTCACAATAGGGATGACACAATTTTTTTTTATAAAAAAAACAGATAATAAAAGACATACCCTAGGTAATGCAGATTTGGAAATTGCAGGAGAAACTTTTCAATAGAAGACGACTATAATCATATATTCGTCTAATATTAGAAAAGTTTAGTTGAGTGATACCAATACTAAAAGAACGATCCAGATCCATATGTATCAGAAAATAAAGAAGAAAGAAATAAGATTGAAGAAGACGACCATGGAGGAGACACCTGTAACTATTGAGTTGTTTGAATTTGATTGACTGGAGAGAGTTGAAAATCAAATTGATATGAAAATTATAACTTATAAGATTGTGGAGTGAAATTAGGGAGAGATTAAAGGAGTGAAAAAAGGAAGGGGAAACGTGGGTTAAGATTGAGATACTTATGTATCCGGCTCACTTGAGATTTTGGAAAAATAAGGAATTTTAGAAAAAATTTAAAATGGTAGGAAATAATGAAAAATATGAAAAATAAAGGTGTGTATATAGGTAATTTATCCAAAAAAAATAAATAGGTTATGCAGTTGCAGGGCTGAATATGTGCATCAGGTGGGTTTACTTTTGGAACTGGGCTGATCTCTCATGTTTTGGACTTTGGGCCTCTTAAGTCAATCTTCAAAGAGGCCCAACCTTGGTGATCTGCCACCAAATCTCTTTTTGGGTCAATTTCCATAGGATAAATTACCTATATTCACATCTTTTTTTTTTTTTCATAATTCCCATTATTCCCTATTAGTTCTAAAATTTTCTAAAATTCCTTATTTTACTCCCAAACCCCAAACGATACATAAATTCAAAAAAAATTATCATGGTAGAGGCCCAACCAATCAAAGTTGGGTGAGGCTCCACCCATTTTTTGACACGTGGATTGTGGGACAATATGTGTACTTTGCAAATGAAATCAAATGAAAAAAAATAAAAATAAAGATAAAACTTTTATAAAGTACAATAAAAATGGAGGGAAAGAGAGTACTATTTTCCCTCCTTAATTAGGATCTTTGCCTATCATATTTAAACCAAACAAAGTAAAAGCTCTAAAACAAAAATATACCATTGTTGATCTTAAGCAAAAATACACCATTGTTGATCTTTTACTCTCTAGAGACGTTCAAATTTTGTTCAAGTAAAGTTACAAAATATATAGATCTATGAACTTATTTCTTTTACTCTCTTTGTTCTCAATATTCTTTATATTTGTACAATGATATTTTCTTACTAAAATTTTAAATAGAATGAGAAGTTGTTTATTAATAATCCTCATTATACATATAGATAAATATACTTTATACACATCTTGAAAGCAAAATATTACATTATCTTGTGCAAAATGCTCAAAATTGTGTGACACAATTATCTATGTATCATTCATTGTTGTCATAAATGATCTTCATGCTTGGTAGAAAGTTCCTGCCAATATAAGACATTAGTATTGGTAATTTCAAGAAATTTTGCATTCAAATGTAATGGTGATCACATATTTTAAATTAAATCTGAAATAAATTGTATAGTAAAACAAAGGCATGTATTAATATTTTTATGTGCTAAGGTAATATTTGAAAAATACAATTTTTAATGATATAATTTGTTTCTTGTGCAGATTCTGCTTCAAATTTTAAAAATGAAAGACGTACATGTTGATAAAGGGTGTTCTCTTCAAGAAGGTAATACATTTCATTTATATGATATTTTCTTAATTCGAATATGAAGGTTCTCTATTAAATAAATTTTATTAATATTTTTATCTATTTCTTAAGTTTTGATACTCAGAAATTAAAATTATTATTGTAGATTCCAATGTTAACGATAACGAATATTCTACAAGAGCAAATATTGTTTATAACATTAGCAAGAACTTTGCTTTTGAGATTGGTATGAAATTTAATTTTGAAGAAGAATCATACAATGCATATAATTCATATGGTCTGGCCAAAGGTTTCGGTGTTCGAAAAAGTGCAAAGACTTGCAACATAAATAAAGAAGTAACAAGACGGTTATTTCTTTGTTCTTGTGAAGGAAAATCTAATAAGCTTTCCCTTTTTCAAGAAAGGAAGCGACAAAGATTAGAATATAGATGTGGTTGTATGGCTCGTATAAAATTTAAAATTTCAAATGAGATATGGGAAGTATGTGAATTCAATGATGTGCATAGTCATCCAATGATAGAAGATAATTTGAAACATTTCATACAATCGGGTCGTAAGCTTACAAGTGCTACTAAAAGTATTCTTGGTTCTATGGTGAATGCCGGTATTCATACAAAAAAAAGTGGTTTGATACCTTCATAATAAAGCTGGTGGAATTGAAAATGCGGGATTTACTCATAACTTTATACAAGCACATTTGTTGGTGTGAATAACCACTGAAAAAATACTTTCTTTGGATGTGCATTTTTATGCAATGAAACAAGTGGTTCTTTTGTTTGGCTTTTTCAAACATTTTTGAAAGCAATGGAAGGGAAAACACCAAAAACAATCTTTACTGAACAAGCTCCTGCCATAGCTTTTGCTATTAAGGAAGTTTTTCCTGGAACATGTCATAGATTGTGTGAATGGCACATTGATAGAAATGCTACAAAATATATACCACAGCTTTACTTTAAATCAGGATTTCGATATTGCTTTGATACTCCCTTGTGGAGGTGCAATTCAGAATCAGAATTTGAGTTAGTATGAAAAAAAATGATAGATGATTAGGATTGTGCAAGTAATACTTGGCTTCAAAAATTGTATGATCTGAGAAAAAAATGGTGTCCTGTATTTAGCCGTTCTACTTTCTTAGCAGATATCAAATCGACCCAAAGAAGTGAGAGCACAAATAGAGTCTTCACTGAAATGTCATGCAAGACAATGAGTATAACGAAGTTTGTAAAGCATTAGGAGCAACGGACAATTGAAATGAGTGATATTGAAGCTATAGAGGATTATCAATCTCGGGGTGATCCTAAAATTTTCATTGAAGATTGTAGGATATTAAAGTATGTTGCTAGAGTGTACACAGGATAATTTACACAAGATTTCAACATGAATTTCTACAAGGGACAACCAAAAGAGTAATCAATGTTGAAATTGAAGGGAGTCTAACAAAATATACAATTTTAAAGGGTGAAAGTGAGAAAACTGAAATTGTCCAGTTCAATGCTCTTGACAATTCTATTATTTGTAGTTGTCATATGTTTGAATCCATGGGTTGGTTATGTTGTCACGCACTTAAGATTTTGTTCTTTGACTTGAATTTTTCTTCTATTCCTGAGAAATACATTTTGAAAAGATGATCTAAGAATGCTAAGCACGAGAATGGATTTGCGGAGTACACCAAAAAGAAGGGAACAACAAAATCTTCTATGAAAATTCATTTGAACGAGTTAATGAAAGAATCATTTATTGTCATGACTTTAGCTGCAAATGATATAGATTCAGAAGAAATTGCAACAAGGTATTTGTACCAAGCAAGAGTTGAGTTTACTAAGCATCAAAGCTAATTGTATGGTGAAAATTGTGACAAAAACAGACACAAATTTGATTCATCTGTTGATCCTTTTATTGGGGCTAAGGATCGAATTTTGGATCCAATTAAGAAAAAAGGAAAGGAAAATGGATATTCAAGAATGAAGTCAAAAGATGAGAAAAAAGAAGAAGAAAAAGATGTCACAGGTGACATTCAAAAGCAAAGCAGGATAAAAACATGAACATTGGAAAACAATGAATTTTGACATACAATCAGCCTCAATGCAACAAATACAACATGAATCTATGGGATTAAGTTTTGAGGTTTGTTCTCTCTTTAACAAGTTAAATAATTTTTTCATTGTTTGTTATTGTATTCATACATATATTAATCTTGATCTGTTTTTTTTTCTATATCAAATATGCAGTTACATGGAGATTCATCCAATAATTTTCCTCAATTTTTGACTCAAAATTTGACTTCACAATCTGAAGCTTGCATGCAGAGTCAACAATCGAACAAACAAATATTTGAAGAAAATTCAATTTGATCTTTGGTGCAGATCTTAAGTTTTGATATTTGAAACATTAATCAGTGCAACAAATATTTTTTTTGTATTTTGACATTACAAGTGACATGCAAAGCAAGAAGATCCATAGAGATTTATTGTCAAATATATATATGTAATATGTTTTTGTTAATTTAATTGTGTTGATAGTATTAAAAACTTCAAGAAAGATGAAGAAAAATTCGTACCTGAAAATCATATATAGATAAAAATTGCAGAAGAAGCTTTAAGGAGGATCATCCATATCTTCATCCAATTTTTTAAGAGAGAAGAAGAAGAAGAGATGATTTGAATGTTAATCTTCTTTCTCCTTTGAAGAAGAGGAAAAGAAACCCAGAACCTTGTTAAGCTTCTCTCTCTTAGATTTAAGTGAACATTTAATATATGTAGACCCCACTATTTACTTTTGATTTTTTTTTCAGCCTTTATTTTAAGAAATGGTCATAATCCACGTGACAAAAAATGGATGGAGCCTCACCGAACATTAGTTTGGGCCTCTACCATGATAAAATTTTGTAAAAATTATGCAAATCACATAGTGTAAAACAGAAATTACCTCATATCCCTACTCTTTCACAAATTACGAAAATCCCATCTTTTTAATAAGTATTAGATACATCATTAAGTTGTGTGATACATTATATTTGATGTATGATTATCAGTTTGTTGCGTGAAGTAAGGGATTAGAAACTGAAATTTTAATTACATCCCCCCAAATACGCTACTGTTATTAAGTCCCTCAAAATATGGCTAAATTTATTTGTTTCAAACATTCAGTTTCAGTCTATATGAAACACTAAAATAATTAGAAAATACAAATTTTTAATTGTTTATCTCTGTTCGTCCAAAAAAAGATTCAGAAACGTGGTGCATAATTTTCTAGTCGCAAAATTTCATTAATGTAATTATTATCATACTGTACAAAAATGTCATTATTATCACACGTATCAGATACATAATTTTCTGAAGTCCTAACTGAACTAAATATAAAATTAAAAGCGAAAATAAACATTTTTAAACCTCAAAACTCTTCCATAATCAAAACTATATTATTATAAGGGCAATAAATATTCCAATACACTAATTAATATATCTTAAAAAACAAAAAGCATTGCATATGTCTGTGAACAGTAACATAGAAAACTAACTAGCCTACATTAACAAGTTCATTTTCT
>JAJOOR010086732.1:0-13413 GCA_036250505.1 Solanum acaule | reverse complement strand
TTTTTGTCATTAAATAAATTAATTCATCACAACTTGATTACTTTCAGTGACAAAAAATGTATTGTCGTAGTACCCTTTTTTGTTGAATATTAATAATTAATTTTATTTTGTGACAATTGTAATTGTCACTACTTATGATAATATTTAGTGACAATATATGTCGTAGGTAAAAGCAACATTTTTAGTGACAAAATGATAGATGTAATCACAAAATTATTAACCTTTTTTATAATAATAATTTGTCCCTAATTTATACATTTAAGGACAAAATATTTTCTTGTATATAAAAAATAGTCATTAGTGACGATATTATATTTTTTCAACTACGAAATACATATAACTTTAGAGACAATTGATGTCGTCACTGATTGAACTAAATAATTAGCGACGATATAGTTTTGTCGGTAGTAATAACTTTTTTAGTGACAAAACATACTATTAACTACAAAAAAAGTTACACTTTTTACGACAAATAAATTCGTCACAAATGTTTATGCATTTGGGGACAATTTTTTTTTTGTAGTTAATATATTAGTTTTAGCGATGAAGCACTAAATCATCTTTGTATACTTTTAGTGACACACGTACGTTTAGGGACGATTGATCAACAAATTTTTTTTCGTCACAAAAAATTTTTAGTGACGAAATATGATTTATGGATGACGAAATTATTTGTCCTTGATAATCAAATTTGTTGTAGTGGGTGTATCTCAGAGGATGTATATTCCTACTTGAAAGTGGGAGTGGATCACTATGGACTTTGTTGTGGGTTTGCCTACCACAGTAGGTGGTTATGACTCCATTTGGGTTATTTTGATAAGCCACTTTATTTTGATTCGGGTGAAGTATACGGCGAAGAAGTTAGCCGAGCTATATATCAGCCATATTGTGCGATTACACGGAGTTTCGATTTCTATTATATTTGATCGAGGTTCATTGTTCACTTCCCATTTCTGGAAGGCATTACAACATGGTTTGGGTACTCAGTTAGATATGAGTACAACCTTTCACCCTTAGACATATAGTCAGTCCGAGCGGACGATTCAGGTGTTAGAGGACATCCTCAGAGCATGTGTGATCAATTTTGGTACTAAATGGGATCGACATTTGCCCTTGGTAGAGTTTGCCTACAATAACAATTATCACTCTAGTATTCAGATGGCCCTATTTGAGGCATTGTATGGCAGACGGTGTAGATCTCCGATCGTTTGGTTTGATTCGGCGGAGATGGACTCTTTAGATAAGACTTGCTTAGAGATGTTATGGAGCAAGTCTGTATGATTCAGTATAGATTGTTGACAGCCCAGAGTCGACAGAAGAGTTATGCAGATCGGAGAGTTAGAGCCTTAGTGTTTATGAAGGGTGATCATGTGTGGCTCCGAGTATCACCCATGAAGGGTGTGATGAGGTTCGGTAAGAAGGGCAAACTTAGCCCTAGATTCATTGGACCTTTTGAGATTTTGAGCCGAGTGGGAGATGTGGCCTATAAGTTGTCCTTGCCACCTAGTTTATCTGCAGTTCATCCTGTTTTCCATGTCTCTATGCTTCGGAAGTATATTTCGGATGAGTCTCATGTGCTTTCACTCGATTCAGTGAAGTTGGGTCTAGACTTGACCTTCGAGGAGGAGCCTATAGTTATAATGGATAGGCAGGTTCGAAAGCTTAGGACCAAGGAGATTACTTTAGTGAAGGTGCAGTGGAAAAACCGTTCAGTGGGAGAGGCAACTTGGGAGGCAGAGTCTGACATGCGTGCCAGATATCCTCAACTTTTTGAAGCTTTAGGTACTTTCTTTCACCTTATGTTCGAGGACGAACATGATTTTTAGTGGTGGATAATGTAATGACCCAGAAGGTCATTTTTGGAAATTTGGATTATTCGTTTAACTTGAGTTAATTAAATGATTGGGTTTTAGGTTGACCTGTCTTGGTGGGATAAGACGAGTGCTATCACATCCATTTTTGGGTTGTGACACTGATTGTGTAAATTTCTCATATGAATATACTTACCCTAGCTATTTTTATACGATTTATAAAAAAAATTCAACATAAATTACCCTGTATGTATATTGTCAAGCGAAATTTACAAACAGAGTTCTAAAAATTTTCAAACTGTATAAATACATATATATGATTGGCCAAATTTTTTATTAATTAAAAAGGTTGTAAGTATATATACATATTGATATTTTATAAATTATATATAACTTTTTTCTCCATTTCATATTATTTATCCATCTTTCTTTTTAAAGATCTCTAGAGAATTTAATAATAAGAAAGATTGTTTTACTAATTTTCCCTTTAAAAGACTTTCTTTTGAACTTTACAAACTTATAATTCATACTAAAAAACAATTAAAATTCTAAGGGTAAAATAGAGAAAATGAAATTAATTTATTGTTGATTTTATAAATTGACAAGTAAATTGGAATAAATATATTTTTAAATAATATGGACAACTATGACAGGACAGAATGAGTACTAGATTAATTAATTGTTTTAGTTTTTCAATTATTTTTATTGGAAAAGTAATTACTTCTAGAACTTTCCTTTTAATTAACTTGTCATAACATGCCTTATCTTAATAATCTGAGAATATTTATGTAGACTTTGTAAATCTGATTTATCAAACTTTAAAAAAAAAAATTGGTCAAATCTCCTATATAATATATAATATTTGGCTTTCCATGTTACTACTACAAGTTTGGAAAGTAATTAAAATCTTAATGCACTATAAAAGATCAAGCTAGCCCTCATGTATTGAAATCATTCGTTCATAGATTTCTCCATTTTCTTTGTCATGTCTTCAGAAAAGTTCATAACTCTCAAGACTAGCGATGACGAGGAATTCAAACTCTACGAGACTGTAGTTCTGAAGTCCGAAGTCATCAAGAATAATAGTACAAGACCCGGATTGTGCTTCTAAAGCCATCCCCTTGTCTAATGTTGTTGGAAAAATAATGACCAAAGTGATTGAATATTGGAAGAAAGATTCAGAGAAAGGCGTTTCAAAAGATAAGTTAAAGAATTTTGACAAGGATTTCTTGAAGGTGCACCACTCGGTATTAATTGATGTTCTTTTAGCTGTTAAAAATCCTGACAATAAGGAATTGAGGAATGTTATCACACTCCAAGGCTACCCCTAGATGTAACACGGGACCTACGATCACGAGTTACCCAAGCTAACCCTGAATCTGGCATATATCAAGTATGCTAAAAATATAACTAAGTCAATCATATACTATGTGGAAGCTAAAAATAGTGAATATCTGAAATGGGGAAAAATTCAACAAGTCTGAAAGTAAATATAAATAATAAGAGTTTAGTGATGACTGAAACAACCACTTAACAACTCGAGCTGAATCTACTGTTATGTCTGAAAAGCCTCTAACTGAGTTGAGTTGCTGGGACATGCCCCCAGCTAACTCTAACAAAACTGAAAACTCAAAGTAAAGACTAAAATAGAAAGCGTGTCTATTGTCCTCGAAGTATGAGGGCTTACCACTAAAGTTGTTGAAGTTAAATTGAGAATCGATCTAAGCGTGATCTGGAAGCTGAGTGCCAGAACGTTCATCATGAAACGATGTAGCGCAAATTATGTGTCAGTACTTGGAATATACAGAGCATGCAGGAAATGGATATGCTAAGATGAACAAAAAATATAAGTCGAACAATGCATAACTGAGCAATGATATAATTTGAACAGGGATATAGATATAAACTGAAGTATAACTGAAAGATAGACTAGATGCAATGAACAAGTACTAATCATGAAGATAACATGTTGAACTGTATACTGAAATAACTGCTGAAAACCTGGTCAATGCACTAAGAGTCTGACTGTGGGAGCTACTATTAATCGACATAAAACACGTGAGCTAAATGTGGAGTCCGATGTATACGTCCCATCGAGAGGACCTGATATACCTTTCCAGGGGTATAGAGGCATGACTGTGGCGTGATCACTAAAATTAATACCCAACAGAAAAGACTTAAAAACCTATGCAGGCACGTAGTTTTGAGACTTTGAGGATACGCTGAACCCTAGTCCAACTCGGTGCTAAGTCTATACTGAATAGCTCAAAACACTGACATTCTAACTTATACTGAGAATATGACATTAGAATAAATATATTTTTAAATAATATTGAAAACTAAGACAGGACAAAGTGAGTACTAGATTAATTAACTGTTTTAGTTTTCCAATTATTTTTATTGGAAAAGTAATGTGTTCTAGAACTTTCCTTTTAATTAACTTGCCATAATAATCCATATCTTAGTAATATGAGACTATTTATGTAGTAGACTTTGTAAATCAAATTTATTAAACTTTAAAAAAGAAGAAAAATAACAACTTTTGGTCTATATAATATTTTGTTTTCCATGTTCCTACTACAAGTTTGCAAAGTAATTAAAATCCTAATGCACTATAAAAGACCAAGCTAGCCCTCATGGATTAAAATCATTCATTCATAGCGTTTCTTATTTTCATCATGTATTCAAAAAGGCTCATAATTCTCGAGACTAACGATGGTGAGGAATTCAAACTCTACGAGGCTGTAATTATTAGGTCCCAAGTCATCAAGAACATAGTAGAAGATGTGGCTCTTGCTTCTAACTCCATTCCCTTGTCTAATATTGCTGGCAAAACAATGACCAGAGTGATTGAATATTGGAAGAAACACTCAGAGAAAGGCGTTTCGACATACCAGTTGAACAATTTTGACAAGAGTTTCTTGAAAGTGCACCACTAAGTTGTATATGATGTTCTTTTAGCTGCTAATAATCTTGACGATAATTTATTGAGGGATGTAATGATCCAAGAAATTGTTGATAGGATCAAACGGAAAACCGCTGAGGAAATGCGTGAAGAATTTGGTATCAAGAATGACTAAGAAGAAGATTCATGCAGAGAATATGCTTGGCCGTGGTGATTTTAATCACAATGTTTCTTGTTTTTGTTTTTAATTGGAGTTTATTACTTTTAAGTTTTCTGATTGTTGATCATTAAATTATTTCAATTTATTATAAGGTGGTTTTCACATTTAATTTTTAGAGATTAATTACTATCGATCTACTTATAGTGGACAAGAAAATACACGGTCAGTTCATTTTTAGAAGTACTTATCTCTCTCTTAATATATTCATATTAATATTTAAATAAAAAAATAACAAAAAAAGCATTACATGGTAACTTGGACTCTAAATTAATTATAAGAGTTTGTTTAAGATTTTTATTTGACTTACCAAAAATAAGAAGAATTCTTTCACCGCTTTCTTCGTCCTCGTTATTTTCATTCTCCTTCTCCTTCAACACCTTTCACAAATTTAACTTTGATTGCACCCTCACGATTTTTCCGACAAACATACAACTTACTATTTCAAAACTCACGAACTCTCTAAATTAATATTCCTAAATTAATTATTTTCCTACATTATTCCCCAAAGCCTATAATTTTAAGATTATCTAATTTCTAATGCAATTTTAAAATACTAGATCAATCTTGATTAGTGTGATCTCTCTGTCAATATCTTAACAATATTTAGACAATTATGATAACCTCTTTGTTTTCTATTTTCCTCCTTTGGACAAACATATGTAATGGGATTTTACTAAACTTGGTCCTTTCTTTTTTTAAAAAAAAAAATATGTTGTTGCATTATTCTTAAGTGTAAATGTAGAAGTTGATTTGTAATGGCTTGACAGTATAGAACTTAAAGTTTTGTGCACGGTCAATGTATAAAATATTTTGAATCATTACCTAAAATTGACCTGTTATTGTAGGTGACCCCTTTTAATTTCTTCAAGTTTCTTTTCCTTTTCCGATTATTAAGTTAATATTCTTTTCTTTTTCTAAACTCTATTTGCTTTAACTTTTCATATTATGTTTAATGACATATTTTTATAATCACAACAATGTTATAAATAATATATATTTAATATCATAAGATTTAAAGAGTATTAAAATATGATAGTGTTATGACATATAAATTTGATACCGTAAGCTTTAAAAGTTCTTCTATTTATTTTTATTTTTTAAAAAAGATTATGTCTAGTCAAATAAAATGAAATGAAATGGAGGAAGTAAAGTATAGTATTATTTTGGCATAATATATAAATGTGTCATTTAACTTGGTGTCAACTTACATTTATATCTTTCAAATTTGAATGTGTACAAATAGACACTTAAACTTGTATAAAGTTGAACAAGTAGACACAAGTGTCCTAGTGTGACATGATACATGTAGGTCGTGAATTGACACATACTACGGATGTGTCTACTTGTTCAACATTATACAAGTTTTAGTGTCTACTTGTACAAACTCAAAGTAAAAAGTCATAAATGTCAGTTAAGGCCAACTTAAAAAAAAACGTTTATTTGTTTTACTAGTGACTTTGAGAATAGTTATTTTTGTATATCTTCCCACTAGTTGTCTCACCATGTATGTTTGCCTATAAAAGGAAACTCTCCTCGAGGGTAAAGCCATTGTGCCTTAATCAATTTTCTTTATCTTCATCTTAAATAATCTTAGCTTCATCAATTCCTAGCTAAGAAAATAAAATGAGAACTCAACTACTACTAAGTTGTCTTGTTTTTGTGTGTGTTGTTCTTTGTGAAGTTGTTGCGGGTGCAGGGAATGCACTGCGCAACAACTTCTATAAGAGCACTCGTTGTCCAAATGCTGAACAACTTATTAGAGATATCACTTGGAGCAAAGCTAAAAATGATGTTACATTGGGTGCTAGATTGCTTCGACTACACTACCATGATTGTTTCCTTAGGGTACGTATACGAATCAGAATAATATCATAGTAGAATTTAAGTTATATACACTGACAGTGACATTTGTAGGGGTGTGATGCATCAGTATTGCTGGATACAGAGGGAACAGAACAATCAGAGAAGGAGGCTGGACCAAATCTCTCTTTGGGTGGTTTCGATGTAATTGATGATATCAATCAACAAGTTGAGGCTAAATGTCCTGGCATTGTTTCTTGTGCTGACATTTTAGCTTTATCTGCTCGTGATGCTGTTTCTTTTCCTGTAAGTAATATAATAAGTCAATGTATTTAAAAGTAGATTTAAGAAGTTAATAGTTTATACGCTGACCGTATAAAAGAATGTAAAAATGTTATTCTCTAATTAATTGTTTGCATGCAGTTTAAAAATTCAATGTGGGAAGTGGAGACCGGAAGAAAAGATGGAAATGTTTCCCTTGCAAGTGAAGTGAGCTCAAACTTACCTTTACCAGAATCAAATATTTCAACCCTTCAGCAACTCTTTGCAAAGAAAGGCCTAAATGTCGATGATCTCGTTGCATTATCAGGTAAAATATTATTGGTCCATACTATACTGTCAGGTCATTTAAAAGATAATGAAATTCATAAAAAAATGTGAGTTGTGACTATAAACCTGGAGAATGACATACAAATTAATGTCCATAGCTTCTTTTAAAACCTGCATAAGTTTCAAAAGTTTTTCTTTCTTAAATGATGCGCTCAGTAGCATTGTGACAAACAAAATATATTTATGTATATTGTCAGTGTATATAAGTTAAATTCGTATATATTTTCTGCATGTAGGTGCTCATACAATTGGTTTTGCTCATTGTGGAGCATTCTCAAAAAGACTCTTCAATTTCACTGGCAAAGGTGACATGGATCCATCTCTCAATGCTACATATGCTGAATCTTTGAAGAAATCATGCACCAATCTAGCCAATATAGTGGAAATGGACCCTATGAGCTCAACTTCATTTGATAGCAATTATTTCAACATTCTTATTAATCAGAATAAAGGATTGTTTCAATCAGATGCAGCACTTCTCAAAGACACAAACTCAGTAAATGTTGTCAAGAAATTGCAAAACGATAAGGCTTTCTTCGTTGAGTTTGCGAAATCCATGAAGAAAATGGGAGCCATTGAAGTTCTTACCGGAAATGCTGGACAAATCAGGAAGAATTGTCGCGTCAAAAACTAATTTAGGGTCTCTAAGGTCACTCCAGGTGACGATTCGAATCAAATATAAGGGTCTCAGGTTATTCCGCCTATATATATATATATGTTGTCTATTAATGTGTACAACATGTGTGTTTTTTTTGTTATGTCTTTAATGATCTTTAGTAATTGTGTGTATGATACCAATTAAGTTAACTTTATGTAAGTTAATTAAATTGTAGTGTTATTGTTGGAACAAGCAAATTGTGGTAATAAATTAGTTAAATGTTCAAATCTTTGATAAATTGTTTAAAAATGATCCTCTACAAATTAATTTGAAAGTTCAACTTTAAATGTGACTTCACAAGATCAACAGTAAAATAGTATGTCAAGTGAAAATTTTAAGATTTTAGTTTTTATGTCATGGTTTATTTATTTTGAATTTGATGTTCTCAAACTTGACTTTTTTTAAAAAACAAAATTGGCTGAGCAGCTTAGAATTATCTTTCTCAAAATGAGGGGCTACAATTCAACGCGCCTAATTGACCCAATTTACCTTCTCAATCAATTGAACTATGCCTCATTTATAAACAAATGTCTAATGTACGTATTTTGTAGATAGGTTTTTCCTTTTACGTCGTTTTCATCGTAAAGCTGAATATAGTTTTAGTTAAATTACAACCAATCATGTACGTTTGGATAAGTTAGAGGACTAAAATATTCTTTTCTACTTTTTGCTTGTATTTATACATGTTATTGTACAAAGATGAATACACAGAGAAAAATTATTTCAATTCTTTTGCTTGGTATAAAAATAGAGATTTTTCTTCTCTCTTTTTTTTGCAAGTCATTTTTGGTTTTAAAGGTTTTCTTTGTCAATATAAGGTAAATTTAATTAATTAAATAAAAATAAATGATGACTCAAGTAGACTGTGAAACATATGTGTGAATTCACACACCATAACCTAAAAGAAATTAACTCTAGCCAGAAGCAATTATTATCTTATTAACATATTCAAGTCGTGAAAACAATATCTTACAGAAATAAAAGATAAGAAATATTGTGTATATTAATAGACTCTTGCCATATAGTGAAAGTTTAAGTGCATCAAACTGTTGTCAATATATCCGAACTTTAATTATTTATATAAATATACTAAAAAAACGTTATCTTTAGTGATTTGTGAGTGGATTGTAGTATCTTAGATTAATCCTCATTATATTTAGAAATGCAATTAACGAACTTAGTGGCCAACAACACAACCTAAAAATTGACGTTTAAGCCGATGGCAGAGCACTTTGGAGTATGGTGCGCATAATTTTTGGTTAATCTCAAATCTCAACTTTTTAGATATTTTGTTTGAATTTTTGCATTATGGATTTGATTTCGAATTTTATTTTTTAAGATTTATGAGTTTCGAATTAAATGTCAGATTTAGTACTCCGAAAATCTGAAATTTTTATACTTTATTATATTCAGGTCTAGTGCTTTACCCAATATCATATGTACACAATACTAATAAGTTCAATTTCCAAAGGTTCAACTTATGAGTACTCAACAACCATATCCATCATAGTATTAAATCTAATGTGGAAATTTATACTAATTAAATCAAATATATTATAAGGTTTTTTGCTTTCTCACATCACCCATATTGAGTAAATAAATTAAAGCTTAATGCACGATATGAGTAGAAGGGTGCATCTCAATCTTTGTTAGCTATAAAAAGTTATATATCCTAATAAGCGAATTATTTGGTGAATTGAAGTTGTTAGCTGTTATGTAAAGCTTAAAAGGCAAAACCAAAAAATATCCAAATCGATTAATCAAAAATTGAACTTAAACAGTCCAATCCGAATTTACTTGAATTATAATTTCTTCAATTCAATTATGCAAAACCAAAATTTTCATATCCAATCGAAATGACCCAAACGTGCTCCCCTACTTTGGAGAATCTTCTTAGCCTGAGGGTCTACAGTGATCAAGTGATTCTTTTTTTTGTATACATTCCATTATCTGAAAGTGGACAGACCAAATGAATGGTTATAGTTTTAGGTAATATTGATACATGCATCTGGAACACTTGTGACTTGACAACGCTGCCTAACCAAGCATCCACCAAAATGAGCACCTAAAAAGTCACATTTGTGGACTTGGTGATCACTAGAGTCATGTCATAATTGTACTGGTAGGAGGCAACATGTACACAATGTAACAGTCAAGGTACCCGCAAACAGGCTCGAACATAATTGTTATTGAAACAAAAGAGATACAGTTGTGGACTTGGTGATCACTAGAGTCATGTCATACTTGTACTGATAGGAGGTAACAGGTACACAATGTAACAGTGAAGGAGCCAGCAAACAATCTCGAATATGATTGTTACTGAAAAAAAGAGATAAATTTGTGGTCTCTACATAAAGTTTCTTTGTTTTATGCTTCAATCAAAGGTCAATTGTTTGCATCAATGTATAGTGTTACTACATGACAAGTTTCTAACAGTTCTTCAAACATGCATATATAGCAAAGTTTACTATTGAAGAAAATGGTTTCATCCATACATTCTAATGTAAAATCTTTCATTTTCATTTATCTTCATAACTCGAAAAATCAAGCACGGGTTACACAATCAGAAACCATATGAGTCATGTAGGAGACTAAGAGGAGGGCTTGAAATCAGCCATGGAAACTTATACATATTTTGGAGGGATAAGTATATGTTAATCTGCTTATGTCATGACCTAAAACTATATTTTACAATATACTATCTTTCTACGCTTCTTCCATCTTATGTCATGACCTCTAGAGCCTCTCTGGTTTGTCCAAGTATGTTAAATACTGTTGCTGCAATGTGAGATGGTGTAAGGCCAGCTTCCGACAACTGATCAACAGGAGATCCATGGTCAATGTATCGATCAGGAAGAACTATTGGTCTCCACTGCACAAAATAAACAAGTGACAGTTTGAGTAATCTTTGAAAATAACCAAATGCACAATACATATAAGGTATGAAATATCTTCAGGAGAGTTTTACCTTTAACTTGCCGTCAAGAAGCCCATCTAAGGCCATGAACTGAACAACATGCGATCCAAAACCTCCAATTGATCCTTCTTCAACAGTGATTAGCACCTCATGTGATTTTGCCAGGCTCCTTATGAGGAAATGGTCCAGTGGTTTGCAGAATCGTGCATCTGCAACTGTTACTTGTAAGCCGCGGGATTCTAGCACAATAGCAGCATCCAAACAGTTCTGCACTGCTGAGCCATATCCCAATAGAGCCACTCTCTCCCCCTCGATCAATATCCTACCTTTACCAACCTGAATGTATTTTTACAGGAAAAGTCAAATGTCATCAATCAATCGTCTGATAGATATATCAGACAGCATTAAAGGCATGGTAGAAATTAAAAAGTACCTCAAGAGGAATTCCTTTGTTTCCAGCCGGAAGCTCTACACCAATCCCATTTCCTCTTGGGTATCTGAAACAACTTGGTCTGTCGTCAATGGCGGCAGCAGTTGCTACCATGTGAAATAGCTCCGCTTCATCAGAAGGAGCCATTACAACCATGTTAGGAAGACATGCCATGTAAGTAACGTCAAATGCACCACAATGTGTTGGACCATCTGCTCCAACAAGACCTGCTCTGTCCATGGCAAACCTCACAGGCAGCTTTTGCAAATCAACGTCATGCACTACCTGAATATAGAACCACCATGAAATCGGTTAGAGGGTTTTCTCGGCTGTAATATCAGCAGATTATAACATTCACTGAAACTGCACTATATTCTATAAAATGAGAATAATTGGAGGAATTTTTGCTTGCCTGGTCATAAGCCCTCTGCATGAAAGACGAATAAATTGCACAGAAAGGTTTAATGCCTTCACAAGCCAATCCAGCAGCAAAGGTTACTGCATGTTGTTCAGCTATTCCAACATCAAAACACCGTGTCGGGAAGCGGCGGTGGAAAAGGTTCATTCCGGTCCCACCCCCCATGGCAGCATGGATTGCAACAATGTCTTTATCTGCTTCTGCTTCTGCAATTAAAGCCTCGGCAAAATATGTTGTATAGGATTGTGTCTTGGCACTGGCTTTGAATTGCTTTCCTGTTGCTGGATCAAACTTGGCAACTCCTGCAAGCCATAATCAGAATTAAATTTTGTGCTTTCTATATTAAACAAGAATGACCTTTGTGAAACACATAAGGAAAACAGAACAAACAGCAAGACGTTTCTCATGCACAACATCAGAAGTACAATGTCCAATGACTTCTCAAGAACATTCAGAATGTCAGATAGATTATATAACCAAATCGAAATTATCACTTCGATATTAAGTATCCATTGAAATGTGCAAATGAGATAAAACACTTGAAGCACATGTATTGGAAAGATTTCAAGCAGTCTAGTGGCGGTAACTGGATAAGTGATTGCTTACCATGATACTTATCTGCAGCTCTCTCAGCATATGGATAACCTCTGCCTTTCTCAGTGACAACATGGATCAGTACTGGACCTGTTGTTTTAGTACTTCTAACCTCTTTGAGAATAGCAATAAGATCATCAATGTTGTGACCATCCACAGGACCAATATAATAAAGTCCAAGTTCTTCAAACAATGTTGATCCAGAACCACTAATCATGCCACGGGCATATTCATCAACTTTTGCAGCAAGCTCATGCATAGGACCACCAATCTGCTTGGTAACTCCCTGAAACAATTTCAAACACATAAAATCCAATTCAGTTTCTTCACTCGTAAAACCCTTATTCAAATCGTTCTATAAGTATGCAAACCTTTGCGACTTCTCTTAGTTCTCTGAGAGGCCTATTAGACTGTAACCTGCTCAAAGCACTACTTAGAGCTCCAACAGGAGCAACTGGCCCATCCAGAGTAGCAGTAGGTAAAGAAACTTGTCTATTGTCGTTTAAGATAACAATCATGTCAGAGTCCAGGTAACCAGCATTATTCATGGCTTCATAAGCTTGACCTGCTGTCATGGCACCATCACCTATTACGGCAATAACATTGTTGTTTCTTCCTTTTAGATCTCTTCCAACAGCCATCCCTGATCATTCAAAGTAACCACTTTAATGTCTGAATAACTAAATATCAGACTTTATACTTGATTTATAATTAATGTGCATTTATGATGGATTTATTTCACCAGAAGAGCAAGACATATGCCAAGTGACATTCACTTGTATGGATGTAGGGACACCAATTCAAACAAGCCCCCGCCTTCATATTGCCAAATGAAACACCAAGATGGATTGAATTATCACTAATGTTCAAATCTGATCCATGTTTAAGGGGAAATCGATTCAAGTATCATGAGTCTTGTTTTGTATTGAACTCAGCACACAGAAGGGTGGAATAGATATATACCTAGGCCTGCTGAGATGGTGGTGGAACTGTGGCCGGTGCCAAAGCAATCATATTCACTCTCCGATCGCTTAGTAAATCCTGCAAGACC
>JAJOOR010086731.1:0-10401 GCA_036250505.1 Solanum acaule | reverse complement strand
AAAAAAAAAAAAAAAAAAAAAAAAAAGTAAGAAACTCACTAATATCCCAAAAAAGATTTTCCAGAAAATCATTCACATTTTCCTTCATACCAAACACTCCCTAAAATGCAATTTACAACAAATTCCTACATATATATGCAAATTCTGAATTGGTGGTTCATTGCACATTCATAAAAAGTAAAACTTCAAAAAGAAATTGTAAGATTGAATAACTTTATACATCAACAAGAACACAATAAAAACCCAAAAGAAAACAACTAAATAATCAAATAATCATCTTGAACACATACCCTTTTTCTTTAGCCCATTCAGAACCAATCTTGTAGGTTTCGCAATCATTGATGTACTTATTCCAAGTTCTTCTGAACTCAATTTCTTCCATTTTGGTGCATCCCCATCACCTATTTCAATGAAAAATCACCACCCCAAACTTCCAATTCACAACATATAGCTCAAATAAAACCCATAAAGATTGAAACTTTATCATCAAGATTTTTTTACCTTTTCCATCTGAAGCATTATAAGATCGATTCTTTAATACTTTTACTGGTTCAACAGCTACTGCTGCAACAGAGCTTCTCTTTCGGACATTGTGAAGGCAGAAGATAAAAGGGCAACGAATATTGAGTTGGGTTCGAAAGACAAGAACTTGAGGAACTGCCATTATTATCCCCTTCTGGTTTAAGCCATTTTAATATCTTTGGGAGGGAAAGGATATATGGATATGGTTTTTAATTGCATTTGGGTATATACCAAAACAAATTCTTCATATAATACTTATAATGTGTTGCGAGTCGGTACAATTTAAATTAATTAAACCTCAATATAAATAACAAATAAAAATATATAAAATACAAACAAATACTTCATAGAGTGCTTTCCTTGAATGCTTTGCTCGGTGGCAAAATTTAAATTATTTGGATCCTAATATAAATATTGAATACACCAGGTGAAAAATTAAATAAAGTACTTCATAGAGTGTTTCCCTCTATTGTGAAGCTCGATAGCAAAATCTAAATCAATTGAACTCCAATATAATTATTGAACAAATCAGACAAAAAATCAATAAAATACAAACAAATACTTCATAGAGTACTTCCCTCAAATGTGTTGCTTTGTGGCAAAATATAAATTAGGTAAATTACGCAACATGAATATTAAATACACCAGGTATATACAAAGGAATAATTCATTGGGTGGTTCCCTCAAATACAAAATCTGGAATTATTTGATTTTCGATACGATTATCGAATACATCATCTGAAAAATAAATAAAATACAAAACAAATGCTTTATGACATACACATAGTTCATTAGTAGACACTATTTTTAATTTTTACATATCTAAGGTTGTGGCCTTGTTAGACACCTAAAACACTGTTGAATGTCTTAGTAATAACAACAACAACAATAACAAAAAGTGAACGTTTCTATGCATAAACAGAAATAAAATTGTAGTTATCATAATTAATAATATTATTATATTTTTAAAATGTGTCAATAGTTTTTGCAAAACATATTCAAACTATAACACATATCTTTCTATTTTTCTCTTTCTTGTTATGTATCTTCTATTTTCACAAGCTCTAGTCATCTTTATTCTATTGTGGGCATACGTTGCATCACCTCGTCTATTCCTTCTACGCAATTTCGCTGAAAACTTAGATGATTAAAGAGTTTTCTCCATATACACTTGTATATTAATGTATGTCAACTGTAATTTGCATACGCATGAAAAACAAAAATATACGTGTCACACACTGAGTCTACACCCTGGGCGGGACTGGCACTCGAGAATCATTGTTGGCCCCAAGCGAATCCTTGGTCTGACTTACTCACTCAGCAGAAGACTTTAAGTATTAAGAAAAGGATTCAAATGCTAAATAACTCAATTGTCTCAAACTGAACTCATAATGTTTTTAAAATAAACATGTAACTTAGCCAAAGTGGCAACCCAAATCTAAACATAAGCCAATAACAAGATAGTGACAAATGAGCTAATGTTTGTATGTCTATGAAGCCTCTAAACAAATGAGATGGATGTCGGAACAAGACCCACAACATCCTAATGAACTAACTAATATTGAAAGTAATGAAAAGGGGTCCTCCGGAAGCAAGGAGGCTCACTGTTATGAACACCAACTCAGCTGAAGTTGCACATACCCCTAGTCGAGTTAGCAGCCAGGTCAATATTCCTCAAGTAATAGAAAGCATGAGACGCAGCACCAGAGTGAGAAAGCAACCAATAAAGTTAACGAATTTCGTTTGGCATCCAAATAATGGAACGCGTGAAGTGTGAAACAAGAAATTAGGAGAGTTGGCACTACATATAAATACCCAGTAGCATAAGCATTGGAGTAGAAACGTTTTATGTGAAAGTTCTGTATCCCCTCACCCCCATTCTTCTGTCGTTCTCATCTCCTTCTTTGTAGCTTTTAATTTCCCTGCAATTCATTATCAGTCCTATTTCCCTTTGTATTTGACAGTTAGCAATACAATTACTACTTGGTGTCATTGAGTACATTCTATTGGTGCTTTCATTGCTCGATCTCCATGACTAGGTTTTCGAGTTTCGGTGTTCCTACTGCTGTTTCTTCATCCTCGTCGGTGGTTCCATCTAAAGAGATCTCTGAGTTGTCAGCCTCGGTTGCAGATCTCACTAAGGCCTTTGCTGGGCAATAGAAATTGCTCTTGGATTTGATGTCTCAGGTGGCTAATACTTCACACTCCCAAGCAGTTGATGCGGCAGCCTCGACCGGCATCCCGCTCGTCCCCTCCATACGGCATAAACCGGCTTCTATTGAGATGCCTCGTTTCCATGGTGATAATCCCGAGAGCTGGGTCTTTCAGGCAGAAAGGTATTTCGATTTTTATAATATTTTTGAGGATCATAAACTATCTCTCGCTTCATTCTATTTGGATGGCAAGGCCCATGAATGGTATCGTTGGTTATTCCGAAACAAGCAATTGAGTGATTGGACTAATTTTGCTTTGAAAGTGACAAGTAGATTTCTTAAGCGTACCTTGCTTCCTGCGGAGGGACGTTTGTCTAAACTCCAACAGACTTCCACCGTTGCCGATTTTTAGGCTCGGTTTGAGTCTATTGCTAATGAGACTAATGATGTCCCTGAGTCGTGGTTGGTTCCGGTGTTCACTTCTAGCCTTCGAGCAGATATTCAAACTGCAGTTCTGGTCCATAAACCCAAAACATTGGAGGAGGCTTTTGAATTAGCCCATACTCATGAACAACGCCTCTTGTTGGAGCGGGGTGGGCCTCTTAAACTAGCCTTCACAAATTCCCCTCCTCTCTTGCCAAACCTTAATTTTCATCCACAAAATGTTATCCACAATCGCCTTCCAATTAAACGCCTCTCTCCGGCTGAGATCCAGCAATGCCGTGAAAAAGGGTTATGCTTCCGTTGTGAGGAAAAGTACTCTGCTGGTCATAAATGTAAAGCTCCACCGCAATTGTTGTTGCTTGAATGCGAAACAAAGATGCCAAACCCTCTCCCTGATTCTTCCATGACTGATGAAATGTTGGCTGAGGAGCTTCAAAACCTTGAGGTCATGCATTCGTCCAGTATTTCTTACCACGCTATGGCCGGGGGTGACACTGTTTCTACTATCCGTTTTACTGGTTATATTCAGGGCTCATCGGTGGATGTCATGCTCGATAACGGCAGCATACACAACTTTATTCAAACTCGTGTGGCTAATTTCCTTCACCTGACCGTAGAGACCATTCCTTCGTTCTCAGTTATGGTCAGCAGTGGGCAACGTCTACCATGTAATAGAATTGTCCGACAAGTTCCTTTAATGATTCAAGGGTATCTTCTCACTATGGACTTCTTTGTCCTGCCGATGCATGGTTCAGATATTGCCTTAGGGGTTTCGTGGCTAGCTACGTCTTTGGGTCGTGTTGTTACTGATTATGGCCAGCGAATATTTGAATTTGAGTTAAATGGGCAAAAATTCAGTTGGAGAGGTGAGTAATTTATTGATATCCAACCGGTCCAGCTTCAATGTTTACGACACTTATGTGCTACTGATGCTATTGTCACCTACTATCATTTGCAATTAGTTGGGGCTACACATTCAAAATCTCCTGAGACTACTCCCCATGTGATATCTGCTTTATTGGACTCCTTCGGGGACATTTTTACTAAACCACAAGGACTTCCACCTACCCGTCTTCAAGACTATGTTATTCATTTGGCTCCAGCCACAGGGCCTGCTAATGTAAAGCCCTACCGATATCCTTATTTTTAGAAGCAGGTGATGGAACAATTAGTGAATGAAATGCTTTCTGAAGGTATTATTCGCCCTAGCACTAGCCCCTTCTCTTCCCCGGTGCTACTGGTTCGTAAGAAGGATGGCTCTTGGCGCTTTTGTGTTGATTATCGAGCATTGAATGCTATCACCATACAAGATCGATTTCCTATCCCCACAATTGATGAATTATTTGACGAACTATATGGTATAAAATATTTTTCAAAACTCGATTTGCTGTCCGGTTATCATCAAATTTGAGTTCGACCCGAGGATATTGAGAAGACAGCATTTCGCACCCATGAAGGGCACTATGAATTTTTAGTAATGCCATTTAGTAATGCATTCTGTGTTTTGTCCCTTTTTACGGCTATTTGTCTTTGTTTTTTTTGACGATATTTTGATATATAGCCATACATGGGAGCTTCACTTGGATTAACTCAAGTTGGTTTTGTCAACCTTGAGAGAGCATCAGTTGGTTGCCAAGCTCTCCAAATGTGCTTTTGGACAGGAGACTGTGGATTATTTAGGTCATGTGTTCTCCCAACACGGGTTGGCAGTAGATCCCTCAAAGATAACCACTATCCAGCAGTGGCCTGCTCCTCGCAATATTAAGGAAGTTCGCAGCTTCTTGGGGCTAGCGGGCTACTATAGACGCTTCATTCGCAATTATACTATGCTTGCGAGCCCATTGACTGACTTACTGTGTACTGATTCTTACTCTTGGACCTCTAATGCTCAGGCTGCCTTCGAGAATCTTAAGAGTTGTCTCAGTTCTACACCAGTATTAGCGTTGCCTGACTTCAGTCAATCGTTTCAAGTTGAAACGGATGCATCTGGGAAGGGCATTGTGGCTGTTCTCTCTCAAAAAGGAAATCCAGTTGCTTATTTCAGCCAAAAGTTATGTCCTAGGATGCAACACGCTTCTACTTATGTGCGCGAAATGTTGGCTATTACTCATGCTGTTAGCAAATAGTGTCAATATCTATTGGGTAGACGGTTTACCATCATCACTAACCAGCAGGCTCTTAAAAATCTCACCAATCAAGTAATACAAACCCCAGAGCAACAAAAGTGGTTGTGTAAACTTGTGGGTTATGATTTTGAGATTGTGTACCGTCCGGGAAAACACAACCTTGCTGCAGATGCATTATCTCGTGTACCAGATATTTCGCTAATGGCTCTTTCAAGTCAATCCTTTCAGTTATTTGACACTTTGCGCGTGGAAAACACAGCGAATCCTGAATTACTATCTATACAACAGGGACTTCGCGATGATCCTTCAGCATACCTCGGTTATTTGTATCGAGGAGGGCTTTTGTTCTTTAAAGGACACTTGGTACTACCTGCTGATTCATCACTTTGCCTCCACCTGCTTTATGAGTTCCATCCTCACTTGTTGGGGGTCATTCAGGCATTGCTCGTACCTTTCATCGTTTATCTTCTAATTTTTATTGGAAAAATATGCGTCATGATGTCAAGGTGTTCATAGCCTCTTGTCAGATTTGCCAGCAAATGAAGGACCATCATCATCATCCTGCGGGCCTTTTATAGCCTCTCCCAATTCCCAAGCAGGTATTCGAGGAGATCACAATAGATTTTGTGACTTGGCTTCCCCCGTCTCGCAGTAAAACGACAATCATGATTGTAGTCGATAGATTGTCCAAATATGGCCACTTCGTACCACTGCCTGCTACTTTCACGACTTTAACTATTGCTGAAGCTTTTGTGGCCCATATTCTCAAACTTCACAGTCCTCCAAAGTCCATTGTCACTGACCGTGATCCTCGCTTCCTACATGTGTTCTGGCAGGAACTTCATCGCCTCCAAGGGACATCCCTAGCCATGAGCACTGCTTATCATCCTCAGACGGATGGCCAATCGGAGGTTCTCAATAAATGTGTTGAACAATATTTGCGTTGTTATGTGGCAGATTCGCCAACTGACTGGGTCAATATGCTTCCTTGGGTAGAGTATTGGTATAATACTTCTTTCCAGACCTCGGCTGGTATGTCTCCTTTTCAAGCCTTGTATGGTCGTGCCCCACCAACTCTAGCTCGTTATGTTATTGATGGAAGCTCTCATGAACTGGTAGAGCAGTTATTCCTTCACCGCGATGAGGTTTTGCAGTCGCTCAAAGCAAACTTGTTGCGAGCTCAAGGTCGTATGAAGAAATTTGCTGATAAAAAATGCACAGATGTCACTTTGGGCATTGGTGATTGGGCTTATGTCAAATTGCAGCCTTACAAACAACATTCCTTGCGTTTACATAAACATCACAAGCTGGATAGGAAGTATTTTGGACCTTTCAAAGTGTTACGACGCATTGGTTCTGTGGCTTACAAATTAGAGTTACCAGCGGCTGCTTCTATTCATCTTGTCTTTCACGTTTCGTTGCTCAAAAAATGCGTCGGTCTACCTGAACAACAAATCACTCCATTAAATATTAGTGACATATCTACTATTGCAGTTGAAGCGAACCTTGTGGACAAAGTTCCATTTGGGGTAGAGGGTAATGTTATGAACACCAACTCAGCTGAAGTTGCACATACCCCTAGTCGAGTCAGCAACTAGGTCAATATTCCTCAAGTAACAGAAAGCGTGAGACGCAGCACCAGAGTGAGAAAGCAACCAATAAAGTTAATGGATTTCGTTTGGCATCCAAATAATGGAACGCGTGAAGTGTGAAACAAGAAATTAGGAGAGTTGGCACTACATATAAATACCCAGTAGCATAAGCATTGGAGTAGAGAAGTTTTATGTGAAAGTTCTGTATCCCCTCACCCCCATTGTTCTGTCGTTCTCATCTCCTTCTTTGTAGCTTTTAATTTCCCTGCAATTCATTATCAGTCCTATTTCCCTTTGTATTTGACAGTTAGCAATACAATTACTACTTGGTGTCATTGAGTACATTCTACCACAAGACTCTGAGTGCTCAACTGGATCAACGATGCACTGGATTCTGATCCTGGTTACGTGTGTCTGCATTATAAGAAGGTGCAGGCCAAATGACATCAGTACAATGAATGTACGAGTATGCGAGGGGAATTTTAAAACAAGACATAAGCTTGAAAGGAACTGAAGAAATTACCTGGCTCAACTCAACTCAACATAACTGAACTCATTTCAATATAAAGCAGTTTAAAACAATTGCAATATAAAGAAAAGTTGTTTAAAACATGGATGTCAACTCTTTGTGTATGCAAAGATACAATATAACTCTGAAATGTATGTAAAAATACAAATAAACTTTGTATATAAGAATACAATTACTTCTGTGGGAGTTTCTCTAATCGACAACCATCATGTAAGAGCTATTGTGATGATACAACATTTTGCCTTACGCTGCCAGGGCCGTCCTATACCTTGCCGAGGGTATAGAACCTGAACTACTAAGTGGATCCACTAGTCTATGCTTAAAAGCACTAAGGAATCATCTCAAAAGTATGACCCTTTTCTACCAAAGGTGGCTACATGGTTTATGGGGGTTATGAGTTGTCTGAACTCTCCCCCATATCAGTGCTCAATACTACTCCCAAGATATGATACTAGCTCTTATGTTTAAAAACATACTTCTTTCTGTGATTTGAGATAATTGCTCAAAACTTAGCTCAAAGGCTATCTTGGAAATCAAAGTTTCCTCTCTTGCTTAATTGTGAAAGCGTTTACTATTTTCTGAAAACTTAGCTCAAAGGCTCTTTGTAAATCAAGGTTTTCCTTTTCTTGTTTAAATGTGAAAATATTTTAACTCTTTGGGAATACATAGTCCACATATACTCTTAGAAGAAATGAACTTCAATCTTTACTCTTTACTCAACTTGAACTTTAAGTCTTAAAACAAAGTTTAAACATTTGGAAAAGACTTTCGGAAAACTCTAAGATCTCTTCTTGACTTGACTCTTACTTCTCTTGACTTTGATCTTAACTTTCCTTGAATTGGATTATGGATTCAAGGTTCATGATCTCATGTTTATGGATGATTTCATGATGTTTAGACGTACCTTAGAGTGTAGTAATTGATTGGAAAACATAGGTACGTTACTAAGGAACTAGTACGGAAAGAAGGGGGGGGGGGGGAAATGGGGTGAATTGGCGTCCTTGACGATTTGAGAGGCGTGGGGAGCCAGAGCCCAAAGTTTAGAGAACCTTGCCTGGGGCTCTGAGAGGGGTGACGCCCCAGAGGCAAAAGATCAGAGAATTCTACTTGGGGCTATGAGAGGGGCGACGTCCCAGGCCCCTGCCAAGGTGCCTCTGACTTTTCTTCTTCATTTTTCAACTCTAAACCCCCTATTTCGACTTGGTTCTTTCTCCAAACACTTAGAATCAACTATACCATAAATATATGAAAGATTCTAATTGAATTCACACCTAAAATCATGGATTCGGATCAAACAACTCCTCAACAATTTCAACGAATCAAGAATTCAAAGGAACTTAAACAAACTCATCAATAACTCAATTTCTAAGCTTTCAAGAACTTAAATTCACTGAAATAAATCATGATTGGCGCGTGGATGAACTAACCCAACGCTATGTGATCACATACCTCGTAGGGATCACCCCTTGACGAAATCCACAAGTGATTCTTGAAGAACTTGACGATTCTCGCTTCTTCTCCTCTTTTCTCTTCTCTCAAAACCCTAGCTCTTTTTCCAAAAGCGTAAACTGACTAAGATCAGTTTAGACCCCAATTAATTACCCAAAAATGAAATAGAATAATTGGGTAAGGAAAAGACCATAATGCCCTTCTAAAATTTGGTTTAGACTTTTCTTATTTGAACATCCCAGCTTCAAATGGGCATATCTCACTCATACGAACTCGGAATCGTGCAAACTCGGCGGATATAATTAATTAATTATGCACCATGAATAGCTTGTTGCTTTTGTTTGTTAAGTAGATAACTCTTGTGTTCCTTTCTAGATTTGTCTTCAGTGTGTTCTTCAAATTTCTTGTTTTTATTGGCATTTTCTTTCTATTTCAACTCTTATAATTCGATTATATAGAACATATACCGTGAAAATCTAAAAGCAAGACCTATCAACGAATTATTTAAATTGATAATTCATGCTCATACAAAATAAATTGTTTCTTGTACGAACATGAAATATTAATTCAAATAATTTGTTGATACGTCTTTGTAACATCCGACAATTTGAAGTGGCTTTGATGAAGCTTGAAATTTGGAAATAGTCATTTTTGGAAAGATTTTAAAATCTGGAAATTTGGCTAAGTATGGGAAAAAAAATGAGTTTTTGGCCAACTTTGAGTAGTCGTAACTCCTAGTTTGGCCAACTTTGGTTGCGAAGCCCTTGGAACGATCTTTCCAACGCCACCAAGTTTTCTCGATTCCGAGTCCGTATGAGGGAGTTATGACCTGTAGAAGTTGGGCAGTTGGAAGGGAAATCCGTCCGGAAATTTAAGGGCATTTTGGTCTTTTCCCAAATTCTTTCTCTTGAGGTTACATGGTGTGTTAGGCTGATTTTTGGATCATTTCTTTCATTCCATTTTTAAAGAGAAAGAGTTAGGGTTCTTGAGAGTAAAGAAGAAGAAGAGAAGAAGGAGAAGAAGAAGAAGAGAAGAAAGAGGAGATCAACGAGATCATTGTGGATTTTTTCGTCGGGGGTGATCCCTATCAAGGTATGTGAGTTTTTCGTGTGGGTTGATCCTTTCCCCCACACACACCTAGTTTATTATATGATTGAGAAAAGATTGGAATTGTTGTTGAAGTTGTTAAAGTTGGTGAAGTTGGTGAAGTTGTTAGTTGTTGTTGATGTTGTGGATTGTGTAGTTGAAACCTATTGTATGTTGAGGGAATTATGATTCTAAGAGTTATGACCATTGGAGGTTGATTCACATCTTTTCGCAGCAAATATCTGGGCTGTCGATCCCCATCTACGGGCGTGACCTACGGACCGTAGATCAATCGACGGTCCGTACTGGTCAACCGTCGATCGATACAGAGTTGGGTTTTTGGGGCATCGATCTACGGGTCCGATCTACGGTCCGTAGCTCGATCCACGGACCGTAAGTCGGGACCGTAGGTCAACACTTAGTCATTTTTCTTAAATGAATTCTGGGGAAGTTTCTGACGCGATCTACGGACCTACAGTACGGACCGTAGGTCCATCTAC
>JAJOOR010086730.1:0-13147 GCA_036250505.1 Solanum acaule | reverse complement strand
GGTTTCTACTTTCTAGTAGGAGGAATGAGTTTGAGAAATTAGAAAGTAAAGTGCCTGAATTTCAAGGCAATACTCTAGATAATAGAGAGAACAATTGATGAACACATCATTCGCCTATTCTCCACAACTATCAGGCATGCACCTCTTCAAACCAATATCAACCAAAACTCCATATACTTGATGAAGATGGAAAGTGTAATTAAGAATTAAACCCATCCTCTAACAATGAGCCAAGAGTGTACTAAATAATTGTTGGATTTAAGTTTTAATGTTTTGCTATGAGAATATTTTGTAGAATAAGAGTAGTCACAAATCATGTCATCTGAATTATATTATCAAAAACTAAAGAACCAAAGAGAAAGAAATCAAAGATGGCCAAAGCATAGAGGTGAAACTGTAACTAACACTCACAAGGATAAATACAACTTTTCAAGACATTTCGTTTCTGAACAGCAATCATACAAAGAAAAAGGTTACTACATTATTTGAAGGATTAAAATGTTCTCTTATAATCATTTCCTAAGTTTGATGATCACATAGAAACTAGCTCGTAATCATCCAAATAAATACAAAACAATTCCTAGGTTCCCACATAAAGTGAATAGAAGAGTAAGACTGAATACATGGAATTGATCACTTATGCCTCTATATGAATTCTAGAACAAGCCCATTACAGTAAAAGCAATTAAGAATGCAGAGAATCAATCAACTATGCCTCATTCTCACATTAGTCAAGGTTGGCTATAAGATTCCTCTCTATTCATTCCACTCACAAGGGTAAATGAAACCTTTCAAGACTTTTCGTTTTTGATCAATTATGCCTCAATCCCAAATTGGTTGGATCAGCTGTATGATGTCGTGGAACCAACCACTAATACTGTCTACATTACATCCCTTGGGATGCGACCCTTACGCAAACACTGTTAACATGGGATGCATTGTGCACCAGTCTGTCCTTTTTAGCTATATGAATTCTAGATGCAAGCCTATCTCATTAAAAACAATTACGAACGGATAGTGAGAATCAATAAACTATTCCTCATTCTCAAATTAGTTGGTTGGCTATAGCAATCATCTCTATTCATTCCACTTAATGCAGGTCCATTTTGTAACCCAAAAAAAAACACAAAAATAAAAAGGACTAAGATCAAATACCGAAGGCGCCAAACTTGGTTTTCTGCAACAAATGTTCTTCCGCTCGCGGAAATGCATCAATAGCGCTTAATGCTTGCTTCACACCCATTTTTTTTCTCCTTTATTTCCAAGATTTGATAATGCTGTTCCAAATGTATCAAATTTAAAACATCTTAAAGTTGAAAAACACAAGAAATTCATAGGCTTTCATATTTATTTTTAAAAAAAATGGGGGTTGGGATGGGAAATCAGGAGGGGAATCAAACTTTCACCAATGAGGTGAAAACTAACGTAGTCAATCAACTAAGCTACTAAGATTTCCCCGAGCTTTCATATTTATCCATCAATCAACCAATCAATTTAACAAATGAAACATCCATTACAAATCGAAACGAATCCCAACTATACTTGTAATTAACTAGTCTACATTTTAGAGAGAGAAAGTACCTATAATGTAGAGAGAGAATGTGCCCGGAAAACGAGACTCCGATCTCCGGCGCTACTCATAAGAGGAAACAATGGAAATCCGACGGAAAATAAGAAATTACGATAAAGACAGATTAAAAACGTAAAATAATTTTGTTGACTACTTTCTAGCTGCTATTTAATACTCGGCGTTCACTTTTAAGTTCGTTTGGTACAAGAGTAATTAATTTTATACTTAATTGAATTAAAATCACAAATAATTTATCTCGAATTAGTTATTTCATATTATATCAATCGCACAGTCAAAATAAAATAACTCACAGCGAGATAACTTGTTCCCACTTTTCTAACCAAATGAACACTTCATATTCAAGATGAATTAACAATTTTGAAAATAACTCATTTCGAAATAACTTATTTTCTAACCAAATAAATAAAATTCATTTTTTATCTTGCTTTTACTTTAGATTTTTATATTCGGTTCATTTTTTTTAGTTAAGATTTTGATATAAGTTCTTTTAAATATATTTTTATTTTAATAAGATATAATAAATATTTAATATTTCTCTCTAGAAAATATAAAATATAAAAAGAATCATGACATTATATTAAAATATACTCCTAACATTAATAAAAATAAATGCATAAATCAAACAAGAAATAATGAAAATAAACATAATTTAAATTAAGTCATATTATTTAAAATCGAGAGAAAAGATCTTCACGTATATTATTGATTTTGTTTGATTTTAATTTGACTTCTTAATTAATATCAAATTAAACAAATTATAACATTTTTCTTTTTTAAATATCAAACTAAATTACTAAATCTCTTTATTCAAATTTAATTCAATTTTTTTATTTTCTTTGCACATTTCTATCAAAAATTTATTTATTTTAATATGCATAAGTTACGGTAATGATATATTTAATGAAATTTCATACGTAAAATTTGAGAAGATAAAGTATATTACACACTTATGATTATTTTATAAAGATAGAAAGTTTGTTTTCGAGTAAAATAAGAAAACATAGCAAAAATATATATACTAAAAATAAAATAAGTCACCTTCTCCACCATTTTTCTTCACAAAAATATGCCCTTCAACTGAAACCGCCATTAACAAAAGCTTCGAACAGTCAGTCATATTTCTCTTTTATTTGTTTTTAATTTTTTTTTATTACCTCTTTGAATCCATGTTTTGGTTACTCATCTAAATACCGAGAAATAAGGGGGAAAAGTACAATTTTTTAATAATTTTTTTAATAATTTTTTTTGGTTTTGGGCAATATCCATTACAAATTCAGTTTTTTTTTTCTCTTTTTGTATACCCATTTTGATCTGAAGCGTTAATTAATTTCTGGGTGTTGAAGATTTCAAGCGAATCTATTGATATACTGATGTGGTAATATATTTATTTTTTTGATATTTTTTTGTGTTTTGTTTGATTCTTGATTTATTGATATTGGGAGTTTGGTGTAACTGTAAGTATTTATTATATGTTTGAATTTATTCATTGGAAGTTAATGATTATTTGTCATTTGCCTTTTTATTTTTTTCTAATTGATTGTTGTAATCTGTTTATCAATTAAAATGATTATGCTTTTGAAGAACTTAAATACTACTATTGTTTATGCTAATTTGGAAGTTTATGAGTTTGTATATAGTAAAATGTGTTTCTGTATTAGCTCAGGAACAAAAAATTTACTCATTAATGTCATAGAGATGGGATTGAAAAGGGAGCGAAATGGATAGAGAGGATTCATAAAGCTGATCCTTTTTAGTTCAGGATTGAGGTGTAATAGTCAATTAAAGTCTTTTCCTAGCAGCTGATTATAGGTTCACATGAATCAGTAGCTTTTGCTAAGATGACAACAACAACATACTCAGTATAAATCCCATAAAGTGGAGTCTGGGGAGGGTAGAGTGTACGCAGACCTTACCTCTACCTTAGAGGTAGAGAGGTTGTCTCCGATAGACCCTTGGCTTAAGGGATAGCTTCTGCTAAGACTTTATATAAATATTAAAATCTACTGAATATTTATAGTGATAGCTTAAGGTTGTTTTAGGAACCATAAGTTTCAAATCTTGGTTCCGTCTCTGGTAGTTGATTTACCTTAATGAACTAGAAACTATTATGTGTTGGCCTTTTCTGACCATAGATTGCATTAAGTTTAATGAAGTAAACACTTAGTTCCAGAATGAGGCATAATAGTTAATTAAAGTCTTTTCCTAGCAGCTGACAAGAGTGGATTTAGAGGCTAATCTTGGTTCCGCCTCTAGCAGCTGATTTACCTTAATGAACTAGACATTACAATGTGTGGGCCTTTTCTGACCATAGATCACACTAAGTTTGATGAAGTAACACTTAAATCTGTTGTTGGATTGTTTGGTTAGTTACTTATCAAATTTCTATAGTTGGATCACTAGCCGTAGTAGTTGCTGGTGTGGATTATGTTTATGACCTTCAAGTAGAGTGGAAGTTAAGTTATTTAGCATGCGATACTAGATGCAACTGGAAATTAGAGGAGCATAACTATTGAAAATTAGTCATTATTGATCATTGTTGCAAACATAAATTGACACATACAAAAGCTTAGTCTAGATGATCTCATATTTGTAAAGAGGCGGCACACACACTTCAACTTGGTATTTCAACTTGGTATCAGAGAAAGCAGAGGTCATGAATTCAAGTCTGTCTGGCACTCATAAATAAAACATGTTTTTACCTACTTGGCCTAAGAAAAAAAAATCATGTCTACCCATGATTGACCGTGTTGCAGGCCTTATTGAAGAAAAAAAAAGGAAAATGTCCTCTCTCTAATAGGTTAAGCTTCTAGATGACATTCAACCATTTCTAAAAGACATTTAACCTTTTATGCTCAAAACTATTCAACAGAATTTTGTGCATGATGTAGGGTATGGCTTTAGTTGTGCAGCATTTAGGGAAATTGATTCTGTTGTGCTGTCAACTCGTGTACAGTTCTGCATTTCAAATGAGAGAGATATTGTTATTTACTCCAGCTCGTTGTGGGTGTATTTTGTGTCCTCAAGTCATTCTTTGCATGGGTGGGCTAGACTCTTGTCAGTCGCTGTGCAATGACCTAACAAGTTGACAGTGGCTAATGAACTTCGGATGTTTACTTTAACTATACTTTTAAGATAGATAGTTTAACATCTTGGATGGTGTAACTTAAGCATCAATTAGCCCTACTGAGAGGATATGAAGTGAGGAGGATACACTGATGACAAAGTTTGATGAAAGTATAACTTGTGTGTTTGTGTGTGTGCAGACACGCACTCAAACATATGCCTTAGTTTTGTATTCCCTTGTAGGGTCAGGAATTGAAGTTTGTTTATTTGTTGCTAGTTTCTTATTCTGGCTTGGTAGGCAGCAATAACTGGGAATGCTACCTGTTTGGGGCTGATAACCAAAGGCTGATTATGTATACAAAAAAGAGTGAAGGATTATGTATGAGAACTTGTTCAAAATGGAAGAAAAGAAAAAGTAAGAAAAGAATCTATGTATTGAACTTTATCCCAAAAAGGAAAAAATAATCTATGTTGGCGAACTAAATTAGAAAAAAGAAGAAGAGTGATATTAGAAGTGGGATTTTCATTTTACGTGGATTTGTGGAAGGAAGGAAATATGTAAGTTGTTCAACAGTTCGATATTTATATTTGGATAATTTTTTAAAAATTATGAAATCTGATAAAAAAGGAAACTTGAACATCCAATTTACACTAGTTCTTGATTAAGCATTTAATTCAGTCTCTTCCCACCCTCTTTTTTCCTCCCGTTTTGCCTTCATTGGTGTTTGAATACAATATTGTAACCTTGTTTATGGATATTTTTCTCTTGTTATTGCTTTGTACATAGGTCTCACGCTCTTGACATTCAATTTGGGCTTAAGCAAGAAGAACAAATTTGTATTTGAAACAATTTCTGGTATGTCACACGGTCAAGAAAAGTTGTTTGATCTTTTAACAGCATTTTACTTGGTGAATCTCCTTAATTGCAAACTTCTGTGGGATTAGGCGATGGTGGGGAGCTCTTTGCCAATTGTAACTGGCAGCATTGGATTGTTTTGAGCTATGTTACTCAGACTCTTCAAAATCCTTGTCGCACCCGTGTCGGCATGACATGAGTGTGGGATCCACACTTGATTTGCTTAACTTACCTTGGGTACTTTGACTACATCTATGACCGAGAAGTATAGATTGATTAGGTATTTGGCTCAATTTTTGGGTTTATAGCATATATACATAGTTACATAAAGCATGAGAATGCTTTGCTATTACACGAGATATTTTACAAATAAAAACTATTAGGTGTTTATAATAAATTGTATTAGTTTCAGTGTCATAGCTTTAATTAATCGAGATGTATACTTCGTATGTCATAGTATACATTTATTGTCCGTACTCCAACACCCATATTCACATTCAAATTAGTGACCCTGAATCCCAAAATTTATGTGATGAAGAATCTGACCTTTAGATTTACACCCGTATTGGATATCCACACCCGAGTCCGAGCAATTTAAGTTTTGAGAGTGCATTCAACAAAAATGTTTAGTATATAATAGATTGAAGATGATGTGAATGTGAGATGACTTTTAACCTATACTCTTGTTAAATCAGTTTGTGTCTTTCACCTCTCCCTCTTCCTCTACCTCTACCTCTACCTCTACCTCTCCGCACCGATCTCCCTCATCCTCTACCTCTCCGCCTCCGTCTTCCTCTCAATTTCATTTTTCACATCTTCGATTCATTAAAGCAAGTAATCCTCTACTTAAGTTTTTTCTTGTTATGCTCTTTACAACTTTATTGATTGTATGTTCTTTCCTTTCCTGGTGTTATGCAGGTAGTCGTGTTTTTTCCTTTGAAGGATTGAGATCGTGATCTCTACTCTCAGATCTGTTTATGCA
This sequence comes from Solanum acaule, assembly GCA_036250505.1. Taxonomy (NCBI): domain Eukaryota; kingdom Viridiplantae; phylum Streptophyta; class Magnoliopsida; order Solanales; family Solanaceae; genus Solanum; species Solanum acaule. The sequence goes on along the minus strand of JAJOOR010086730.1, from coordinate 6,655 downwards.
TCTGCTGTTATATATGGGCTGAGATATATATTTCATGGGAGGTGCACAGGATGATGAACCACTCTCAAAACGTGTGAAAGTGTCATTTGGAGAATCAGCAGATCGTTTGAACGGGACATTTCTTAGGGATCCTGCAAGTTTCCCATTGAGTGACTTGATGGTTCGTCCTCTGGAATTTCAAGGGGACGATGAGATTGTTGGTAGAAAAGGAGTAGTCAAGAAAGTTGAATTAGTTCAGATCATAGCCGAGGCATTATATTCTCTTGGCTATAAGAAGGCGGGGGCGCAGCTAGAGGAAGAGTCAGGGATACCTTTGCACCCCTCTTTAGTAAATTTATTTATGCAGCAAATCCTTGATGGGAGATGGGATGAAAGTATAGCCACATTGCATAAAATTGTTCTTGTGGATGAAAAAATTGTGAAGTTGGCATCTTTTATGATACTGGAGCAGAAGTTCTTTGAACTGTTAGACAGAGAAAAAGTCATGGATGCTTTGAAGACATTGAGGACTGAAATTGCACCTCTTTGCATAAATGGCGATAGAGTCCACAATCTTTCGTTGTGCATTCTATCACCTTCACAACAGGTTGTCTCTGGGGAGTCAGGTCCAGAAATAATGAAAATAAAATTAAGGACAAAACTACTAGAAGAACTGCAAGGACTGTTTCCCACAACAGTCATGCCTCCCGAAAAAAGATTGATCCATCTGGTTGAACAGGGGCTTGAATTTCAACTGGGGTCTTGTTCTCTTCACAACTCATTAATCAATGACATGTCGTTGCTCACTGATCACCATTGTGGAATAGATCAGATTCCATCTCAGACTTTGCAGGTTAGATCACATTTGAGTCTTGATACTTGTTTAACCTGCAAGCATTATCATTCCAGGATTGGTTGTCAGTTAATTGCATTATTAATCACCTAATAACTTATTCCATCTGTGTTTAAGTTTATATATCAGTGATAGGTCTGAGGTGATGTGTTGATGAAGTTTCGAGTTTGTGCTTTCTATTGTGTAAACTTTTGGTTATTCCATAATTAATTATGCTATCATTGTGTCAATTGTGTTTTTCCTATATTTTATTCAGCAAAAGTACAAGTATGTGTATAAGGGTATCACTGTGGTGCCTCAATTCAAGCTTGTATTGTAAAATTATACTATAATCAGGAATAAGTAGAATTTATCCAGTTTCATCTACTCTAGACCTCTTTTGCGTCTGTGATAGAAGTCTAGGCATATTGCTGTCTTCCCAACGATAATCCTTCTACAATACTGTAATATCCCTTCCTTGCCTTTGCTGGAATGGAGGGAAAATGTGAAGTCTAAGACTCATATAGTAAACAACATGTACAGTGTCAATAGATGAGAACTACACAGTTATTCCACTATAGTGTTCTTCTCCTTCATTCTGTCATTTTGGATTCATCTTTTAGACGTTCTAAATTTGAATGAGACCTGTGGAAGTGGGTTATTGATTATCTTCCGTAGATATCAAAAAGAAAGTATGCCCATGTATTTCCCCGTCCTTGAGAATGATGCAGAAAAGTTTGATATGTGACGACTTGGTTTGAGTTTTTCTTGTAGTGTCCTTGTATAGAGCTTGATTGCATATATTCCTCATACACAGGTTTTTTTTCCTTCTTTTAACAATGATATCATTGACTTGACTGTGATTGGTAGAAGGGCTTCGATCCTTTTTTTGGTTGTTGAGAATGAAGGGGTTTAGATCAGTTATTAAAAGCTGAAAGTAAAAGAAATAACAGAAGGGTTTGTTGATCACGTTGAGCTCTAATCCTTTCTTCATTGTTTGTCGTGCACCAGATTTTAGAAGGACACAAAGATGAAGTCTGGTTTTTGGAGTTCTCTCATAACGGGAAATACCTAGCCTCATCATCTGCAGATTGTTCAGTAATTATATGGGAGGTAAGTTTAAGTGCTCTTAAATATTGCTCAATAGATTTTTGCTTTATCAAAAGTTCTCTTGACTATTGCTTGTGATATCCTCTATTAATATTTTTAATTGAACTTTTCTCCATTGTATTTCTTCTCTCTTTGCACCCGATGCCATAATTTTCTTGCATGACCTTTATCTTTTTCCTTTAACTAATAATTTCAGAAAAAAGTAGCACTGTTTTTGCTTCACTTTTCCATGCAATGCCACAAATGGAATGTTTCTTTTTTGTAGATTCCACTGATGTATCTTTAGTATGACAGTAGAAAGTCCTTCGTCTATTTCCGTAACTGATAAACCTTTAGAGAGAGTAGCTCCTCTTCCTCTCCAGAACTCTAACAATACCAACTTCTTTCTTTTTCATCATCACATTAGCTATCTTTCCTAATTCCTTTCTGAGTGTCTTCTTTCCCATGTTAGTCTTAACGAGATAACCATATCCTCAGCTATTTTTACCAATACATCTTTATGATTAAGTCTTGCTTCCCAAATGATTCTCAGTTCATTCATATTTTATCTATCCCACAATACCATTTAAACATTGTGTAACATTCATTCTCTGACCTAAAGAATCCTATTATAGGTATATATGATTTTACAGTTCAGAGAACAAGGGAAAAGTGAGCTATTATTGCTGTAAATCTGAATTTTAATGGTAGATTTGACTGACGATTTAAGTTCACCTCTCAATTATTTGCCCTTTTGCAGGTGAAGTTGGATGGAAGGTTATGCTTGAAGCACAAAGTTCTTGGTCATGAGGAACCTGTGTGCTTTATATCATGGAGCCCTGATGACAGTAAGCTTCTCACCTGTGGAGTGGAAGAGGTCGTTAGACTGTGGGATGTAGACTCCGGTGAGTGTATACATCTTTATGAGAAAAATGGTCTTGGTTTGATTTCGTGTGGATGGGCTCCCGATGGGGAAAGGATATTTTGCGCTGTTACTGACAAAAGCATTAGCATGTGGGATCTTGAAGGGAAAGAGCTGCAGTGTTGGAAAGGCCATCGGGTTACTAAAATAGCTGATTTGGGGATAACAAGTGATGGGAAACACATGGTCTCTGTTTGTAAAGATAATGTGATACTGTTAGTTGGATTGGAATCGAAAACAGAGCAAATAATTCTAGAGGATGAAGTAATAACTTCATTTGTATTGTCCGCAGATGGTAGATACATATTGGTAAGTCTGTTGGATCAAGAAATCCATCTTTGGAGTATAGATGGGATTATAAAACTCTTACACATCTATAAAGGCCATAAGCAAAAACGCTTCATCGTAAGGCCTTGCTTTGGTGGACTTCGTCAAGCTTTCATTGCCAGTGGAAGTGAGGATTCACAGGTACTTCTTTCGTGGATTGAGAAGCCAAATCTTTTTGTTATTATGATTTGTACGCTTAGTTGAACATTCAAGCAATTTGACAATTCTACTATCATCAAATTAGACAGGCATCTTTTAAGATGGTTTTTGACCGCAAATGCATCTTTTTCATGACCAGAATAGAAACTTCCTTTTTCTACATCAGGAATACGGTAGTTGTGTTTTTGACCCTTCGCTCTTTTTTATTAACAATCAAAATGTAAGGTTCAAGATCATCCCGTGACAACGTCCTGCTTTTTTTTTCTTTGTTTATGCTTTGACATCTTTATTGTCCTGGAAAGAGTACTTTCTTAATGTTATATCCGGGGGAGAGAAATTGATCTTGATCTAATACCGTATTTCAGGTATATATATGGCACAGATGCTCACAACAACTCCTCGGGAAGTTAGCTGGACATACTGGGACTGTCAACTGTGTTAGTTGGAACCCAGCAAATCCTCATATGCTGGCATCAGGAGGTGATGATCGGACCATTCGCATATGGGGCTTGAATCCTGTAAACGTGATGAAGCACAATGACGAGGGAGCTGTAAGTAATGGTGTGAGCGACTGCAATTGCAGAACGTGAAGTCTTGGAGGTGAATGAGCGAGTGAGTCATTACAAGATTTCTCTCCATAACCAGTTGCTTTCGATGTATAATCTCTTACATCATTAAGCTAAACATTTGAGACAAACAAGAATGTACAATTTGCATTCAGTCCAGAAATAAATGTTGAACTTCTCCATCTCTCTCTCTCTCTCTTTTTGGTTGATTTCCTGTGGGTTCCTGTTGTTGTTACTGCTTATGTCTTCAGAAATGTTGTGTTTTTGCTTTTCGTGAGCCAAGGGTCTATCATAAACAACCTCTCTACCTGTCAAGGTAGGGGTAAGGTCTACGTACATTCTACCTTCCCAAGGTCTGCGTATATATATATATATATATATATCAATTATTTGCTTGGGCTGCTATTGACTTGGGTTTTAACCTAATTCAAGTCGAAGAAACTTATTCCAGTGTTCATCTACTTTCATTTTCCTCAACTTCATCAGAGCCATCTGGTATGGAGGGATAGAAATATGAATTTTTTTGGTATATACTCTCAGTTTAAAATTTTATCAGTCAATTTCAGATGTGCGTGTCCAATCAGAAACATTTCCAACGTGTGTTTTTCTAATTGAACGTCGTCCAATGGAAATTGACTGATTTCTAGTAGTATAAGTTAGACACAATATCTGTATTTGGTTTACCATCACATGAGAACATCATGATCAGTATCGAAACAAGAATTTTCATTTAAACGTTGAGATTTAGAATATAAAGAAGTAAAGATATGAAAAAGGCTAAGGTGAATATTTTAAGGATTAATTACCTAACTACATATCCTTTTCACAATATTTTCTATTATTCCCTACCATTTTCAAAAATTACAAAAATCATTTTTCCCCATAATTTCTCTCACTTTTTTGGATACATCACCTCAAGTTTTTTTTTTTCCCTTCATTCACGCCTAAAATCACGTATCATCAATTATCTCCATCACTCTATTTTAGAATTTCAAATTTTTTCTCTTTCTGATTTATCAATTGCAAGTTATTGAAGAGATAGTTATTCTTCATCTATTTTTTTCTTTCTACTTCATCAGGTAGTCGACTTTTTTTTTTTTAGCTTTTTCATCTACAAATTTAATCGAAGGATGCATCTTCAACTTCAAAATCGATTGTGAAAAAAATGCCCGAAAAAGGAGGAAAAGGTCGAGTTGTTGGTGGCTCTGGTAAGGGCTTTGGGTCGAGATCCATGGGTGACGCCATTGTTGAAGGTGAAATAAAAAGTTGCGGGAGTTGATGTAGGAAAAAAGAGAAAGTGTAGAAGGATTTCTTCATCATTTTTTTTTTGCTTTCAGCAAATCAGATTGTTGACTTTTTTTCCGATTTTTTGTTCATTTTTTCTGATACATATGAGTTCAAATCTTTTAATTTTCTAGTTGCTTTTGATTCTTAAATTAATGTATAATTCGTTCGTTTCACCTTTATGATACATTACAATGATAACATTTTCAAGTATTAGTTTTGATACATAACCCTAATTTATTGAAACACAAATTAATATGTTTCATGTTCATAGTTATGTATTGGATACACAAATATTACAAATTTCATTATCTTTTACTACTGACACATACACCCAGTCTTATTCAACTAGTAGAAGGATATGTATCGGTAGACACTATCAAATATTACTGTTGATGCATAAACACTAATGTTTTATAACAAAATAAGTTTGTATCATATTCATAGTAATGTATCAGATGTTGAAATGTATAGCATGTTGTTAAGTATCTGCAACACTGTTTTAAAAATAAATCAGTTTTATCATATTCATAATTTTTTTTTGTATATGGTACATAACTATATAAAATTATTGACTTTTTTTTTAATCTGTTACGATTTGGGAGAGAATTTGAGAGAAGAAAATTTGAAATTTGAATTGTTTGGAGCTGTTATTTAGGAGAGATTGACATCAATTTGATTTGCATGATTTGGAAAACTGACATTTATTTTTATATTTCATTTCATTTTTAATATCAATAAATTGATTGTATAATGTATTACAATTAATGTATTCGGATAAAATTTATGTATTTGGATAACTGATATTTGAAGAAATTTTTGTAAAATAGAAAAAAGTAGAAATAAAATGTAATTTATGTCTTGTGGGATTTATTTTAAGTTATACATATTTCAAAAGTGCGTAAACATACGAAATTTACCATTTCAATTCAACAAGTGTAAATTTCATATATGACATATATTATAGTACTATTTTCAGGTTATAACAGTAGATTTAGACTTTCAAGCTATAACATTAAAAATTTCAGGTTATAACAAATTCACAAATAAAAGAAATGTTTTTATTAATTCGAAAAAAATTTAAAAAAGAAAAGATAAACGAAAATTTAAAAAAAAACGGAATTAGAGATAATAAAGTAAAAAACTGAAAGTGTGGCCTGTAATTTAATTTGAATTTATTGTAGGTAATTAATGATTAGCATGAAATAAGGGATTCAAACAAATTAACAATATTTTTTATCCTTAATTCACTCAAAATCAGTTAAGATAAACTAAAAAATCAGATCATATCATTTTTTTTGTAGATAATTAATAAATAGCACGAATTAAGGGATTTAAACTAATTAAGATTATTTAGTATCATTAATTCACTCAAATCAGTTAAAATCAAATAAAAATTCAGATTTTATCTTCTTCTTTTTTCAACGTTTCTCTCACTTCAATTTGCAACAAAAAAAATTCAACGTTTCTCTCTTCAATTTTCAACAAAAAAAAAAT
>JAJOOR010086729.1:0-15288 GCA_036250505.1 Solanum acaule | reverse complement strand
CCCTTTTAAAGCATGTTTTGCATGGTCATCATACTTAGTACATTTTGTGTACTAACCCATATTCTTTATATTTTTACTATAAGTGTAGGTTCCGGCAAATGATCCCTCCTAGCTAGTTTGAAGTGTTGGATTGCTTTCCTCCAAGACTTGGTATGTCCTCATGGATTCGAGGATAAGACTTTTAAGTTCTTTTGTTCATGTAATAGACTTCTTTTGATTATAAAGGGTCGTGTCCCTACTTATGTTTTATGACTGTGTCTAAGATGGCCATGTGAGACTTAGACTTCCGCTGTGTGTTTTTAAAGTTGATTTTAATGAAGTTTAAATGTGTGGATGTAAATAAGTTCTTTTTATTCCGCACTATTTTCATTATTGAATGCAATGAATGACTATGTGGCTCGTATAAGACCCCTTCGGGTCGAATACGCCATGTTACGACTAGGGGTACTCTCGGGTCGTGACAGGCTATGTTCGCTTTGAAAACAACGACCGAAGAGGATGTGCTAGAGCACATACGAGATGCCACCACCCCAAAGCAGGCTTGGGATACATTCGCCAATTTATTTTCAAAGAAAAATGATACAAGGCTCCAACTCTTAGAGAGTGAATTACTCTCGATAGGACAATGCAACATGACAATTGTACAATACTTTCATAAGGTGAAGATGCTATGTCGAGAGATTTCATAGTTAGATCCACAAGCTCCAATTGGAGAGACGAGGATGAAGCGGATCATAATCCATGGTCTGAAACCCGAATATAGAAACTTCATTGTTGTTGTACAAGGATGGCAAAATCAGCCATCACTTGTAGAATTTGAGAATTTGCTAGCAGACCAGGAAGCCTTGGCTAAGCAAATGAACGGAGTCTCTCTTAAAGGCGAGGAGGAAACACTCTACGTCAACAAAAGCAGAGAGAACTCCAAGCAGTACAACGCCGGTGGATAAAAAAGAACTGATGATAAGTCAAAAAGTCATCAAGGAGAAGGAAACTCTCGTCCAGGGGGAAGTTCAAAAAATAATTGGGGCAATAACAATATGTTTGAATGGAAATGCTATAACTGTGGGAAGAAGGGACATAAAGCCAATATTTGTTGGTTCAAAAAAAGGACTGTTGAGAGCAACGTTGCTGCTACCTCCGGTCCAAAGGAAAATAGTGAAGATGACTGGTATGCTGAAGCGTTGTTTGCTATAGGACAAGAAGAGCTAGCTCTTACAGTAACAACCTCTAAACAAATTGACTATGAGAATGATTGGATTGTTGACTCGGGATGCTCAAATCATATGACTGGTGACAAAAAAAAGCTGTAAAATTTGTCCAAGTACAACGGAAGTCGTGAAGTCGTGAAGTCGTGACAATAGATGACACAAAATTACCGATAACTCACATTGGTAAGACTATTGTGTCTCCAAATAGTTGTGCTGATCTGATGTTGCTTCAAAATGTTTATCATGTCTCAGGTATGAAGAAAAATCTTCTTTCAGTAGCTCAATTGACATCTTCGGGTCATTATGTTTTATTTGGTCCGCAAGATATAAGAATATATCGTGATCTTGAGGTTAAAGAAAAGCCAGTGATAAAGGGACAAAGGTTAAACTCTATCTATGTAATGTCGGCAGAAATCGCATATATAGACAAGACATGGAAGAATGAGACGGCAGACTTATGACATATGCGGTTGAGTCACGTTAGCTACTCTAAACTTAGAGTCATGATGGAAAAGTCAATGTTGAAGGGTCTTCCCAAACTTCCAGTAAGGATGGATATAATATGTGTAAGTTGTCGGTATGGTAAAACACATCAGTTGTCGTATCAGGATTCGAAATATACAGCCAAGGAACGATTAAAGTTAATTCACTCAGATGTGTTCGGCCCTGTCAAGCAACTCTCTGTTGGTGGGATGAAATATATGTTGACATTCATTGATGATTTTTCCAGGTACCTGTGGATTTATTTTTTAAAGGAGAAGTCTGAGGTATTTTCAAAATTCAAAAAATTCAAAAAGGTTGCTAAAGGAAAAGTTGGTAAGAAAATTCTTTGTCTACGAATTGACAATGGTGGAGAATATTCCTCACATGGATTTTCTGAATTCCTTGTAAAGTGTCGAATATGCCATCAGTTCACATGTCTAAATACGCCACAACAAAATGGCGTAGCAGAAAAGAAGAACAAACACCTAGTAGAAATCTGTCGGAGCCTACTTCACGCAAAAAATATCCCGAGACAATTTTGGGCGGAAGCTATGAAGACTACAACTTTTGTGATCAACAGACTTTCTCAACAAAAGTTACATTTTCTTTCAGCTTTTGAGAAGTTGTGGAACATGAAATCCTTTGTCAGCTATTTTCGTATTTTCGGGTGTGTATGCTATGTATTTGTACGTAATCATTTACGTAGCAAAATGGACAAAAAAGTTGTTAGGTGTATCTTTGTAGGGTATGACAGTCAATGAAAAGGGTGGTGATGTTGTGATCCAACAACAAGGAAGTTCTACACTTCTCGAAATGTGATATTTGATGAAGCTTCTTCCTGGTGGTCTTTAAATAAGGAATTGTTGCCAGATTCAGCTGTCTTCAAAGATGTGTTGGGCTCTTCCCATGTCTAATTGAGTCTAGATGGAGCTGAAGGTGAAGTTAATGAAGACAATGTTGATGAAGTCGTGGCTTAAAATCCGTGGCAAACTGGTATGTACAAACAACCAGGTGAAGAAGATGAGCTAATTGGAGCAGATTCACCACCTCCACTCAGAAGGTCAACAAGGATCAGAAAGCAAAATCCCAAGTTCGCCAATGCTGCCATTGTAAAAGATGAAAATGAAAAGGAACCAGAAACTTTTGAGGAAGCATTCCAGAATCCAAAGTGGATTAAAGTTATGGAAGAGGAAATTGCTGCACTACAACTGAATCAAACGTGGGAGCTCGTCACAAAACCAAGGGATGTCAAACCTATTTCCTGTAAATGGATTTACAAGATAAAACGTCACACAAATGGATCAATTGAAAGGCACAAAGCTCGTCTTGTCTCGGGGTTTTTCTCAGCAATATGGACTAGACTATGATGAAACATTTAGTCCAGTGGCAAAGCTTACTACTGTCAGGGTTTTACTTGCACTTGCAGCTAGTAAAGATTGGAACTTATGGCAGATGGATGTAAAGAATGCATTCTTGCATGGAGAGTTGGATCGAGAGATTTACATGTGTCAACCAATGGGTTTTCAGAGTCATGATTATCCTGAGTATGTGTGTAAGCTTCGAAAGGCACTCTATGGATTAAAGCAAGCGCCAAGGGCATGGTATGGTAAGATTTTTGAATTTCTTACTCATAGTGGTTTTTCAGTAGCACTGTCAGATTCCAGCCTGTTTGTGAAAATTGTTGACAGAAAACTAACCATTGTGCTAGTATATGTGGATGATCTAATCCTAACAGGAGATTGTGAAGAAGAAATTCTCAAAACAAAGGAGAATTTGTCAATACGCTTCCAGATGAAAGAACTCAGACATCTTAACCATTTTCTTGGCTTGGAGGTTGATCGCAGTGAAGAAGGAATGTGCTTGCATCAACAAAAGTACTCCAAAGATCTATTGAAGAAGTTTGGGATGTTCAATTGCAAACCAACCTCAACACCACTAGATCCAAATGTTAAGATATGTGCTCATGAAGGGAAAGACTTGGAAGATGCAATAATGTATCGGCAATTGGTGGGTAGTTTGATTTACTTAACTTTAACAAGATCCGACATCTCTTATGCTATAGGTGTGATGAGTCGTTACATGCAAACTCCAAAGAAGCCTCATTTGTATGGAGTTCATCGAATCTTGAGATATGTAAATAGTACAATTGACTATGGTCTGTTGTATAAGAAAAGTGAAGAATGTAAATTGATCGGATATTGTGACTCTGACTATGGAAGAGACCATAATACCCGTCATTCAACTACTGGCTTTGTGTTTAAGCTTAGAGCTAGAGCAATTTCTTGGTGCAGCAAAAGGCAGGTAACAGTGTCGCTGTCAACAACAGAAGCAGAGTATCGGGCAGCAGCAGTTGCAGCTTAGGAATGTACATGGCTTATACAGTTGATGAAGGATCTAATACAACTAATAAGCTATGCAGTTCCTTTGTACTGTGATAATCAGTCAGCAATTTGCTTGGCTGAAAATCCAATTTTCCACAGAAGGACTAAACATGTGGAGATACATTACCACTTTATCTGGGAAAAAGTGTTGCAAGGAGAGATTGGCTTGGAGCACATCAAAACAGAACATCAAATTGCAAACTTGTTCACCAAAGGTTTTAGCGTCAACAAGTTGCAGAGTTTCTGCAAGCTGCTAGGCATGGTTAAGACGGAGAGCTGATGTTGAGAAGAGGTGTTAAAGTTGACAACATCATTCCTTGTTTAATTTGACTAAGTCTGTAGTATGGCTATATTTTAGCTTTCAGTTGGTATTTGTTTTCTTTTAACTCTGATAGTTTTTCCTATTTCGTAGTATTGCGGAAATGTGTTCCTAAAGTTTAGGAGAGTTAGGTTAGTGGATTAGTTAGTGGTTTAGTGGGAATGTGACTCTATTAAAGTTGTAATTCTATATAAGATCATTAACTGACTGAATACAAGATCAGTCCATTGTTCTTATTCTCTGGAAACTATTTTCTCATACATTTTTATTTGAGCTTATTATATCTTAAGTTCTACAGCCAAAATAGGTTGGGTCAAACGGGTTAGTAACGGGTCATACCCAACCCGCTCAATTTTTACTAAGTTTTAATAGTTTTATATGTTATTTTATAAGCTTTTAGTACCTACTAAAATTATTTTTTTTCTTTATTATAACTATATATAACATATAAATATATATATATATATATATATATATATATATTTGACAAGATTTCTCAAAAATCAATTTGGATTACATATCAACAAATTTTCAATGGGCTGAAATGGATTGGATTGAGATGAATTGAGCGACAAATAAGCGGATCAATAACCAATCCAAACCTAAATGAATTGGGTCGGATTGGGTGGGTAGAATTTGATTTTGCCACCCTAGATCATGCAGGCATATGAAAAGAAGTATTGTTTGGTCATGCATGTTAATTTGTAATGTCCCTTTCAATAAGTTTGAAAGGTAGTAGTGATATTGCATTCGGTAAAAGTGAATTCAAAGAGTTATATAGCACCAATAGATATTTTCATGGAGGGATAGGACAGCTAACAAATATTTGTTTAGTTGGTTTTGGCATGGGACCTGGCTGTTAGTTTTTTTTGTTTTAGTTCTTCTTCTATTACTGCAATATATTTACTCCAATTGCGCAAAGTCTCTCTCTATATATATATTGATTTTTCATTCAGTATTCATATTTGTGTTGAAATCCTAATTAAATATTTGTGTTGAAATTTCGATTAATTTGACTTTGAGCCACATAAGACTCATTAATAGGAAAATTTTCCTTGATTGTTTTTTTTTCAACTATAGGGCTCAAGCCCCCCACCCCCCTCCCTACCCCCTATCTTATTCATTTCCCCCTGACCTTTGAGATAGAATTTAACTAGAAGTAAGAGGTCTTCTCGGCCTAATTAAAATCCTGATTTTTGAAACCTTGACAACTTGAAGCGTCTCCATTTGTTTTGAGAGTCAGAAAAGTTGAACATTATCCTATTTTTCATGGAATGTGGACATGGGACCTTAGACTTAACAACACAAGATCTTATGACATTATTATTGATTTGCTGAACCAAGCATAGTCCAAAGCCATTTAATGTGAATCAGCCTGCCTAGAAAACACCCCTCCCCTGTTCCTCTTCCTTACCAGCATGTAAAAATTCTCATTTAGGCAAATAGGCCAACCCCACCACCATTGAAGTAGGGCATAGCCTCCAGCTTACTAGGAAGTACAGACAAGTTGCAGTAGCCCAACCACTTGTGTAAATGTAATTCAAACAATATTTGGTGTCTCATTTTTTTCAACCAAACATTAGGTGCTCTTTGACCAAGGTGAATTACATTCATTAGTATATTAGGAATCTGAAAATGTGGTGCATCTAGTAAGTATTGTGGTGCAATTTGATACTTGTCCTATTCTTATATCATGAGATTAGATTCCCCAACAATCCGGGGAGATGAATGGGTAAACAATGACTCTGTTTGTGAGATAATATTTGTTAATCTTTTCCTTAGCAAATACACAGAACATGAATCGGTGGACATTAACTTTATCTAATCTAATATTTTAATCAGATTGTTAGTTGAATGCACCATGATTCTCGGGTCCCTAATGTGCAAATCATGATATGTGACCAAACCAAGTTTGATTTTCTATAAATTTTCTGAGCCCTCTTCACTTAATATACATTAGCCGTGACATAGATAAACTCAAAGTTAGTCTAGGTCCAAAGTAATAGTAAACAACAACAACAACGCCTCAGTCCCACATCAATTGGGATCAGCTCGAAGCATCCCCTGTATCCATTCGACACTAAATTAAAAGTAAAACAAGTAAAAGAAAAAAAAAATTAGCAAAGTATATCATCTGTCCTTTCCAATTTTAGGTTCCTCTTTCTTGCAGTATTCCCAAAAAATATCCATCTTACGCACAACTTGTTCATGTAAAATCGCCACATTCTATGCTGTGGACATCATGGGTGTTGAATGAAGTGTTAAAGTGTTTCCAGTAGGTATGGAGGAGTGAGGATCACAAGCTTTGCGGAGTTCATTGTACCTCTGAAGATCAAAATTGTGAAGCTTCATGAGGTTCTTTTGTTTTGCGCTAAACCGGCTGTGGAAGAAGCCTTCATAAGTAGGCTCTTTGGATGTCCTTAGGAAGAAAGCATAACCAGCCATGCAGTAAAAGGATGTAACATAGAAGCAAATTGGCTCCATTACATCCCATGTTAGCTCCCAGAAAGTGAGCCTCATGAAAGCTGCAGTCTGAATCACAAAGAATCCTAGCCCACACCATAACTCCCTTTGCACCAAGGATTCTGCCTTCTTGTCAATAGCTGATTTCTTTTCATCCATTTGTTGAAACTCCTTCATCATTTGTGGGTCATTTGGCTGAGCCAAAGGCCTTGGCATTAAGCCTTCCATGGCTTTCACCACCTGTAGCAACAAAACAAGGGACCAAAATGCTTGTGTAAAACAATAGAACTCCACTTCACACGCCTTATCACATAATGAGAAACATCTTCCCATTTGCAAGCATTCATCTAAATTGGATTCACTAATCTATATTATTACTCCTATATATACTTCTTTTTCGAGAATGTTAAAATACAATCACGCACGCACTTAGACACAAACTTAAAATTCTGAATCTGTTTAACTAAAACAGTGTCTATTCCTATGACAAGGAAGGCAAATTGTCACTTGCGTCAAGTATTAGAAAACACAACTAGAGGAGCTGTAAAGTGGAAAGGGAATAGCTGTATTTCGTTTCTTTCTGGGGTAGGATTTACTAATTTTTGGATTCTACTGAACCTGAATGTCCCTTTTCCTTTCTCTTATCCCATCCCCACCAAACTATTAGCTTACGTTTGGTTCAAAAAAGTTTCAGTAAATACCAATTTCAGTTTTTGCAAAACTAAAAATATTGCAAAAAACACTTTATAAGCCAAACATTATCTTCTTCCCAAATGTTTGGAATTAAGTTTATAAGAGGAAAGGATGTTCGATGGTGTAATTTTGGGTGTTTGGAAATAGTCCAACTGGTGCAGTCCCTTATAAAAGTCACCATCTCGTTTTAGAGATCTGGAATAACTTTGTTGGCTTTCCTGTTGAAAAACATAGAGAATAGATGAAATTCTATCAGTTTTCGGTAGACTTGTAATGCACAAGGTAAAAAATAACTAATGTAGTAATATTTGTTACAACTTATCAATACTTCTCAGCAGTACAGTAATGCACATACACATCTTGTAAAATCTGTATCATGGCAAGTTATGGAAATCCACATTGATAATTTTATAAGGGAAAAAAGCATGAATGGGAAAAAATAAATAGAAAACCAACCTTATCAGGCTTAAGGAATACGACGTTTCCCAAAACAATTACAATTCCCGATTGATCGAGCATCTTCGCGAATTCTAGGGCTTGATCGGAGTTTGAAGAAGCGCCATTGCAGATCTGAAAAAATTCCGGATACGAAATCCAGTCATTCTCCATCTGCCTTAGCCTCGATTTCACCACCTCAAGCTGTGCCAATCTCATAACCTTCTTTGCATCGGCCACCGTAAATTTCTCCTCCTCGGCTAATTCTGACTCCATCTCCGGCAACGATTTCTGCTGCGGCGGTGAGATCAGTCCATCGAGTCTGATCCTATCTCTACCAATGTCCATCCCTCTCAATTCCTGACGGAGCTTTTCACCGATGGGAAACGACCGGAGCTCCGACGAGGTTGCTAGTGACTGGAACAAAGAACTTCGGTGGAGAGACCGACGGAAAAAAGCACCCTCGCCGGGATCTGGGGCTATCCTTTCAGGATTAGGAGAAGCCATCGATTTGGTCATGGTTGAGGAACAAATACGGCATGTTGTTAGGGAAGGACGAGTAATTTTGTATGAATCGAAAAGACGTTGAGCTACAATTTTCTTGAACGCCATTGATAGACGAAGAAGCTTTCTGAGATAAAGAGAATTGATTAAAGTTGCAGGTTATTGTATTGTAATCGCCATCAATTTATAGGTCCTTTTGCCGTTGAAGAAACGCTAGTAGTAGTTTTTTTTTTGTTTATTTGGGGTTAACAAACGGCGTTAGGGTTATTTTATCTTTCCTCGCGAGTTTAATTACTCGTTACGATATATCGCGAGAAAGGATAACACAAAGGCGAGAAAATGAATATTTCCCAAAATATAAGCCACGTAAAGTAGCGATGAAAGTATCATATCGTGAGTGGTTTAACTTTGATTACCATAAATAGTTCAAACGGTGTTTAAGGATAAAACAAATTTGAAAAAAAGGAGTTTGGATAAAAAACAAGGCATGACGTAGCAACTGTGTCGTTTTGTTTTATCGTTTACAAGAATTTTATTATTACAATAAAATCTAACTAAATTAATACTCGATTAATTAATAATCTTTTTAAGATAATAGTTTTCTCTGATCCCGACTTAGATCAATGGAAAAAAATCACTTATTTCAATAAGATAATATATTTTCAGAAAGCACTTATATAAATATATGGTTCCATTAACATTATAAATTAATAATTCTTTAAAAATATAAATATATCTAAGACAATTTAGTAAAATATGATTCTATTATGTTCTGCTTTTTGTTAAAATTAAAATCTAGTTGAAGCTCATCTCTAACTTTTCTTATTGCATCCAAAAGTTTTGGTGTTATCTTTTCGAACTACACCATAAAATTGTGAAGAGTTCTATATGCGATAAGTGTTTCTTTATGTGTAATTGTTTCAGTTTTGTATCATCTTCAACTTTATCATCAACATTATTTTTCAATGATATCCACAATTTGTTTTAAACTCTGAACCTCTAAACATATATCATTTTCACCCATCCAAAAAGTTATTAACATCAATTTATTGCGGTAATTGAGATCATTAATCATAACCTCAAGTTCATGGTAAATGACGTTTTCATAAGTTAGTTTATTCAAATTCATTTAGATTTCATCCCGAATGAATTTATGGTATCGAAACACTCTTTCAATTAAATAATATCCCTATAAAATAATAATATTTCATGGTCCACCCATAAATTTAGTGAGGTTTTATTGTACTAGGAAATCTAAAAATTACTACTCCTTCTGTTCACTTTTTAATTGTCATATCTATTAAAAAATAATTTTAAATATATATATTACAAACTATCCATATAAAATGATAATTAATACTCTATTAAGTCTATAAAAATAATTTAGAAAAGAAATAATTTAAAAATAAGTGACAAGTAAAAGTAAACGTTAGAAGTACCATATTACTAGCAATTCAGCAAGGTTATTTTTATCCTATTTAATTTGAAATATAAAGGATTATGCTCACTTATTTCTTTCACCGTCTTTCCTTCATAGGTTAGGTTTTTATGTTCGAGTTGGATCAAATATCTATTTTTTATCTTCTTTATCTATATTTACTAAGCAACGGATTATATGCAATTTAATTATTCAATTCGAACATATTTACAAGTAATTTCATATATAGAGTTTTAGAAGACTAAGATATATACATATTTTAGTACATAATAAAAAAATCATTTTTGATAAGATTTCCATTCACATTTAAAATTGAAACTACCCCTAATTAATTATAATCAAACAACAATTTCACGAGGGCAAATATCAAAATGGTGATCTATTCACCATACATGTGGCTGGCTAGCGACGCTCATACAATTGTTAAAGTAATGAGTAATGCTAATTGCTAAGGGGGTGGTGACTTTGAAATGACGATTTTAGGAAAAGATAGTTCATTGTTGACACGTATTATTGGTTTTGGCAAAATTGCAAAACAGTCAATCTGAAGTCTAAACATTCACATAATTGTTTGGCAATGATGTGTTAATATTACCCAAAATAGTATACAAATAAATTACTTTTATAAATATTCATTATTTATTTAGTTTATAAATTCTATTTTTTATTCTTATCAATTATCACATGAATTAACACGAAGAAAATAAAACAGTTAAGGTCATGGTGAACGCATCAACGTGTTGCCGCATATATTCCGAGGTGGCAGGTCGCATGGGGTCCGCTAAGTCGGGGTTTTTGTTCTCGCAAAGTGGGGAAGCATAGGTTAAAAATAAAAAGTTGCCACGTAAGTTATTGTAAAATGAAAAAACAAAGTGTAACCTCCACCAAGTCCAGCCGATTCATAAGGTAAACCAATGTCCTTTAAATGCTTAATTATCCACAAATGACGATACAACCTAGCCTTGTTTTTCTCCTAACTTTTTCTTTTTTAGACCGAGACACATGAATTAACAAATTTATTTATTTTTAAAAAATTAGCATAATTTTTATTTAAATATTAGTATTAATTATCATTTTCTTTTATTTTTGGGTTGATGTACTAATCATTGTAATACGAATATGATGATGTGTCGAGGGCAAATATGATAAAAAGAATTAAATTCCTTTTTAATTTTTTCGTATATGAATTATTTTACCTATTTTTAGAAATCCAAACGTCAATTGTTTTAGACACGAAAAAATAATAATTTACTATAATCCTTTTTCAATTATTAACCTCAACAGTTTTACACACGTTTTTCTATTTTGGTTAGACATTGTGAAAGATGGAGTGATGGACTATATTCATTGCCGAATCCTAAATATAGATGTACATTAACATTTTTTCTTTTGACTAATTTTCTCTCGATCATCACGTTTTCATAAGTCGTAAATGAATCAAAATACACATGTGGAGACGATATATATAGAGAGAGATCTCCATATATCAATGTAAGAACCATTGTAAATGAAAAATTATACTTCCGTCCAGATTTACTAAAATTAAATATCTATTTTTACTTGATTAGTTTAGAAATTCAGTAGACAATTTGTCCTTATTATTAACTTTAGTTCTTTCATAAGTATCTTTCAAAGCATTGAATTTACTATACTCAGAAGGTGATAGAGTAAAAGTCATTCTATTTATGATTTTTTTAATGGTGCATACCAACATTATGTGATCGATTGTCAACTTATTATACATTTATTATTTATTTATGTGTATCTTCACAAATACAACGTACAAAGCTATATTTGAATAATAGGAAAGGCTCATTGCTTTGAAATGCCTTCCAAAAAGAAGTGAATGATCCAAATAATTGATATATATAGTGATACTTGACATGCATCGTCAGCCATGGAAGACACATCCTCAATAAGTATAAAGGATAAAGTATACTATATAACTAGGCAGCTATTTAGAGATAATGCATAGTTAAGTAATTAAAGATGGGGAGATTAACGGCCGTTGGAAATAATGAAAGGATGAGATCGACACACCATTTCTTGCCAAGAGAAAATTCATAGAGAATATATATTATAAATGATGGTGGGAGAAGAATGACGCAGAACTTGTTCCCCACATATAGATGGATTGATATGGAATATTCTTTTTAATTGATCACTGCTCCACTATCTCCAAAAAAAAAAAAAATGAAACTAAAACAAAGTTGAAAATTTACCTAACACGTAGTTATACCCCATCTAAGTAATCTTCCAACACATTTGATTGGAGTAATGCGCACTACTTATTAGAATTGGTAAGATAAAGGTTTCGCTCTATGTTTGTATTTACTTTTATAAAAAAAAAAAATTTAATAAAAGACCGCTAGATATTCTGTCTAGTGATATAAATTCAGGAAAAAAAAAAGTGTAATGCTCACCATTAGAATCAGAGGATTGCATGTATTAAGAGGACCGAACTAATGTGAGGGGTGAATGCTAAAATTAATTATGATTAAATTAGTTGTGAGGCGTGAGATAATTTCTAAAAAAAAAGTTATTTGTTTATAAAAATACAGTAACATCTCATTAAATTAATACTCGGTTAATTAATAATCTCTCTAAGTTAATAATTTTTTCTGGTTCCGACTTGGGTCAATGGAAAAAATCTCTCATTTCGATAAGATAATATATTTTTAGAAGACCTCTATATAAATATATGGTCTCATTAATATTATAAATTAATAATTTTTTAAAAGTACAAATATATCTAAGACAATTTAGTGAAATATGATTCTATTATGTTCTGTTCTTTATTAAAATTTAAACCTAGTTGAAGCTTATCTCTAACTTTCCTTATTGCATCCAAAAGTTTCGGTATTGTCTTTTCTAATTGCACCACAAAATTCTGAAGAGTTCTAGATGTGATAAGCGTTTCTTTACGTGTAACTGGTTCCAAAGGTATTGTATCATCTTCAACTTTATCATCAACATTATTTTTCCAATTATATCCACAATTTGTTCTAAGTTCTGGACCTCTGAACATGTATCATTTTCACTCATTCTATAGGTTATTAATGTCCATTTTATTGCGGTAACCGAGATCATTAATTATGACCTTAATTTCATGAATGACATTTTTCATAAGTGGGTTCTTTCAAATTCTTTGAAATTTCATCCCTAAACAAGTTTTTTGGTGTCGAAACACTCTTTAAATTAATAATTATTAATTTGTCGATTAAATAATACCTCTACAAAATAATAATATTTTATAGTCTCACCTATATTAATTTAGAGAAATTTTACCGTATCTTCCACTTTATTTAGTACTTTATCCGTTCTATAATATGTGGTGTTTTAACCTTTTTATTTTTTTCCAATTAAGTGATGTTTTAGGGTTTCAAATTCTTTCAAAATTATACTTGTTTACCTAACTTAACTAAGAATCATTAATTAGCTTTTCTGTCTTTCTTTGATTAGGATGAGTTATGAAAAATACTCATTATTTTCTAGGAATAAGTAACTTCTTAAGGGGTGTGTCCAAACAAAAAAACCCATTTATTTTGAAATTGGGAAAATAGAAAAGAGGCTTGATAGATCTCAGATTTTTTTTTGTTGTTTTCATTATTTTATCCAAGGATGACTAATTATACGATACTATTATTTCACAAGCAGGCAAGGATAACTAGTCTTGGTGTTTAAGTTATACTAAAATTAGTAATTAAATTAACAAATAAAACAGTACTAATTATACGATAGTACTATTCTTTCCCAAATATTCCTTGAGTTATTTTATTTGCATCACTGTATTTGAGATATGGACAATCTCTTTTAATAACTTGTCTCAAACTAATTAGGATTGAAAGTTGAAACTATTCTAAACTTAACCAAAATTAATTATTCCCCACGTGATTTATTTTATTTTTAAATTTAAATTGTACCTCTGTTGAAGTTTCAATCTTTTTATATTAGTACTCTCTAATAAATTATTTTCCCAATATCCCTTAATTTTTTTTATAGTTGCATCACTGTATTTGATATATGCACAATCCCTTTTACTAACTTGTTTCAAATTAATTAGGATTGAAACTATTCTAATCTTAACCAATATTAACTTATTACAAAATATTATTTTAGCTTTATTACTTTTTATAGAAGATCAATAAAAATTAACACAAAAAATTTACTACTAAAATATATGAGATTTTAATAAGATCATTTTATTCTATCCAAATTACAAATAGACTTGAAAATAATTTCAACGTGCACTTAATTGTAGGCTGACTGGACACAACAAAAATTTCATGCTAATTCTATTTAGCTATCATTAATATTGATTATAAGAAAATGTAATTATTTATGAAATTTTTATCCATGAATTAGCTGAAAATTATCGATAAATTTTATAGCTAATTCTTTTATTTTTTAATGAGAGTTGGGTGAAGACGTATCACTATTGGCCAAAGGTGCTTATGTTGCATATAATGTTAATTTCGTAGCGGATTAATTCCGACGAGCCTTTCAAATTAGTACTATTAGTAATCGACTCTATAGCTTCTTCAATAAACATTGGTTTTTCAATCAAGTTTCGAATGAATTCTTAGTCAAATCGGAAACATAAAGCATATAGTACTTTTCTCCATTGTCATGCCTCAAATGGTTGTCTCTTGTTAATCAACATTGAAGTGTAAGCAAGTTGTATGGTGTGAGTTAGTTAAGTTGTTAGGAATGTTCTAGAAGCTTCCATAGTTAGTTAAGAAGGTGGTTACCATCCTACCATGTATAAATAAATAAGTTTCAATGTAACAGGAGGATAATTCAGCTTAATAGGATTTCTTCTCTTCTTTCTGATTTCTCTCTGTAATTCAGTATGTTTTAACCTCCATTAATGGAGTTTTCATGGTATCAGAGCTTCTGATCGAGGACTAATTCTGTTGTAGCTTTCACCACCGGATGCTCAGAGTTTATCCTTGTTCAAAGGTGACTCGCAAGGAAGCATCAAAGGTCAAATTCAGCTGCAATCTAGGTTTTACCAATGGCAATCGATTCAACTACTGAAGGTACAAGTGTTGGGATTACAACCATGGCTTCGTTTCCAGTGATCGACCATAATCATCCATTATTCCTTCAACACACAGACACTCCAGGTAGCTCTTTGATCTCTCTTCAATTAACTGGATCTGAGAACTATGCACTGTGGAGTAGATCGTTTAGGATTGGACTTATAGGACGCAGCAAGTTAGGATTTGTTGATGGAAGATTTCCTAAATCCCTGTTTGAACCTGTGTTACATGATCAGTGGGAAAAATGTAATGCTGTAGTTTTATCCTGGATAATGAATGTTGTTCGACCTGGACTTCTAAGTTCAGTTGTCTATGCATC
>JAJOOR010086728.1:0-23557 GCA_036250505.1 Solanum acaule | reverse complement strand
TTCCCTTGGACAAATGGACCGTTAGCCATGATGGTGGAAAAAGATGGGGAGTGTTGACAACAAATCTTTCAGAGTCATTCAATGGAGTGTTGAAAAAAACACGAGGTTTGCCTGTCATTGCTATGGTTAGACTTTCATTAGAGCAAACTATTGAACGGTATACCCGTAGGTCTCAAATAGCGCACCAACTTGCAGAACAAAATGAATTATGGACTGGGAGGTTCAAAATAAAGTGGAGAAGAATTATGAAAGTTCAAAAAGGCACTTTGTTTTTGATTGGAATATACCCACAGGGGTATACGAGGTTAGATCTATACAGGTTGATGGTACTGGTGGTAATCCTCATTGTGTTTCACTGAATGAAGGAAAATGTGATTGTGGAAAATGGGTTAATTTGCACTTCCCATGTTCACATGTCATGAAGGTAGCTGATAGAATGGGGGGGCTAGCTAGAAATTTTGTTAGCGAGCATTTCACAATAGAGAATTATGTTGCAACATATTCTGGGTCATTCTCACCAATTGGTCATGAGGCATATTGGCCATCTCCAAGTTTTACAATGAGAAGTAATGAATTCTATCGTCGTCCTAATCGGCCAAGGACAACTAGAATACCTAATGAAATGGATCGTGGTTCTACAGTGTATGAGCGAGCTTGTGGATTATGTAGACAGACTGGACATGATAGGCGTCGATGTCCCAATCGTAATTAAATTTAAGTAAATAGTTGTGGGTCGATGTCTAATTGTGTTAATTTCCTTTCAGTTATCTACTGTAATGTAACTAGGGTTAATTTCCAGATTTCTAATAGAGGAAAATTTAGTAGTGTTAATTTCCAGATTTTCCAGATTTCCAGATGTCATAAATTATCTATTGTAATGTAACTCAAGGATGTCTAATTAGCAATAACTTTAAATGTCATAATTTTTTCTCCTCCTGTGAACTCTCTGGTGTTAATAATAAAGCCTTATGCTCTTTTTTTTTTTTGTCAATTACACAACTAATACAAGATTGGTGTACACCACAATGTATCTACGTAATGAATAGATAAAGAATGAGACCTCCCAATGGTTACTATACAATAAAATTTAGTGACATTAAGGTAAAATCAACTTAAATAATTGGAAACATCCATGTATTCATACTCCTGGAGACAAAATAGAAAATTACAAAATTACAAAAGTCTCCAGTGAGTAATAAAACATGTTGTTTTGCAAGACATAAGAATCAATAATCGCAGTGAATTCCTTTCTTATAACCGAGATATTGACACAAAATGCAAAAGGACTACAATTTGAAGGAATCACAACGTAATTACAATATACGTCCAACGACCACTTTGTAGCTCTCAAACAAAGCTGCAATTTTTTCTCCTGGTTTTGATGGCCAATTGGTCTTGAGGTCCTTTCTCTTGGTTTTGAAAGCATAATCCCTATAAGACAATACAAAACAAAAGAAAGAAACTATCTTTAATTGCTTACTATATCACATGAAGAAGAACCAACATAAAACTCATCTCATACACAATTTTATTTTGTTTCCCAAAATCAAAAATCAATGGGAAACAGTGGATCTGACCAACAAAAAGAAAATCACCAGATGACTAAAAAAACCCTTTCAACATCCACCAGTTCTACCAATCACTTGCATGAGACTCTAAAACCAAATTAAAACAGAGATTTAGAAAAGGACTAGCAACCAAATAATAAGTCATACCAGATGCAAGACACAACCAAATGCAGACAGCAGCTCCAATCAACAATACCAATTACGTGTGGGTATATGAATCATCACTGACCATGTTTCTCCATTTAAATTTATCTCATGCCACCATATAAAGTAAATGAAAAATAAAAGATACTAGTTAAAAGCTAGAAGATTCCTGGAAAACCAAGCTTAAAGAGAAAAATCAACTAAAAATATGGTTGTTTTTGCAGTCTCACAGAATAGTAAGCTTACTTGGAAGTCTTCGCCTTGTGATTTATTCTTTGCTTCTTCTTTTTGTTGCTACAGTGTCTTTGTTACCTTTTGTTGTTTTCTTTATGACGTGTTGGTTAAGTTAATGACTCCCTGGCAAGTAAAAATAATTTTTAATTATTCAACCAAAAAAGAAGCAGTTATGTTAAGAAATAATGGTTCACCAAAGCTTTAAAAAAATTGTACCAGTGCCACAAAACTTAGGAAAAATTGTACGTTTCTTCTTCACTGATGGTTCACCACCTCCACTTGCATTCTCGGGATCATTACCATCCACTTCATTGTTGGAATCATCCAACTCATTACCTTCTATCTCGATGTTGGAGTCCTCTAAATTAGTCATGGCATCAGGGATCTCCATGGACATTGGCACAGGCGATGAGGTAAAATTTGGGGCATTCTCAAAATGTTGAGGCCGATAATTACCAAAGACATTCTCAAGTGACGAAAGAGTATGGGACAATCTCAGAATTTGTTGGTTGATATGTCATACCTGATGCCACAGGAGTGAATTCCTGAGTGTGACTCCTTGAAGTGGAACCAATATCACCAGTTGCTTGATAATCTTCTAAGGCTGCTTCGTCCATTTCAACAGGAACTCGTCCTCTCTCAGCAGCACGTGCCCTCCTACCAGCAACACCACCTTTTCCTCGCCTACGAATAGGGTGATGTAAATGGTCAGCTTGTATGTCATCTCTTCTATAATCGACTTGTACATTAATCCTATCAACCTTGTGCACATATGTCAAACATCTTTCTCCTTCATTCCGCACCATTGCACGAAACATGTAAAAGTCCTCCATTGATGGTTGATCACCGAGTGCTTTTTCTTTATCAACCATCGAATGAATATAACGCACCTGCATATTATACATAATTCATTAAATATAATGTAGTACTGCACACAACTAGTCTCTCTATTAAGAATTGTTTCCTTTTAATTAGCTATTGTATAGTGCACTATAATGTAGCTATTGTAATGTGTATCTAACCTAAGTAGCAGGATATATATGATAATTATTTTCAGCATATCAGTAACATTACAATGGGTTGGTGCATTACATTAAATTCTGGACAAAGACTTAAAATATTAATTGTCAAACTACTCACACATATTTAGTTAGATTCTAAGTCTTTCTGTTGCACAAAAATGCTTATTCTGGGAGTTGGCAGACAAATGCTAATGACATATAAAGCTTAATAGGCAATCGTTGGATCATAATAAGTCTCTTAGTACACATATAAACAACTTATAATCAGTTCAAACAAGCAAAAGAACAGAAGCTAATACTTACCATTGTTTCGTATGTCGTTGAATTTGGCACATAACTTTGTTGTTGTTGAGGATGCAGAGTAGGATTACCAATAACAAGACGAGTAATGCGTCTAAACCAAATAAGGTAGGGGTCATCATATCGAAGTGGTTCATGATTGATTGGTGCTTCACAAATATATTGAAGTCGTTGGTTCCAAAAAGGCAACCATTGTGCATGCTCCAACTCCTAATTTGTATTTGGTCTTCCCCGACGATCATGGTGAAAATGTATCGAATCAAATAAAAATGGAGTTGGTATCATCTGTTTCAACCCAAATTGCCTCATAACTCGGTCAGGCAAGTGAACCTCGACAACATCCCAACAAAAAATTGGAGCTCTAACACGCCATATATCTCATCCAATGCGACAATAGTCAGCAAGACTCTCAATTAACTCATCAGAATATGGTTCCCAAATAAACTACATGAAAAGAAAAAAATAAATGAGTTTAAACTACAATATACATGAAAATTAAAACAAAATTGATATTATATCGTACCTGATCCTCCGTCATGGAATCAAGTGCATCCCTAAACACTTTCAACACATGCTTAGTAGTGTCGGTCCAACTAAAACGTGCAAACCATCTAGTAGCATGTGGACCCTTAGGTAAACCAGCCGGAAAAACATTTCTGATGTCTCTTTGTGCTATTACATGTGGTCTAAGGACAGTAACTCTCTCCCATGCCCAAATCTAAACATAATATATAATTTAGGTAATTAAACTACAAGAAATATTAATAAATAATTTATTTAGTTATTGAGTATACCTGAAGTAGTGGTAGAAATCCAGCTATCTCGTTTTGGTTACTTTGTGAGGACTTACAGAGAAAATGATACAAGCACGCTAAGGTCGCACTACCCCAACTATAAGACCCAATTGCATTGACGTCCTCAAGCATGGGAAGATACATAAGCTTTAAAAAACTACCAGATGTATCTGCCATTTTCATACCAGCAATCATCCAAAACATGTAACACCTAGCCTTTTGATTAACCATATCTTGTGTTGCCATGTCCGTCAACTGTGATTGCCTTAGCATATGCACATTAAGTGCAAAGACCTTAAGGCTATTATGGTTGAAGTCTTGAGGACATGGAGTAAAACCTAATAATCTATGGCAAATATTTTGCCAATCTCCTATAGTCCTAATCAACTCATTACCAAGTACAGGATGACCATTCACAGGTAAGCCATACAATACCTCTACATCTTGCAAGGTGATAGTTGTCTCACCAGTCCTAAAGTGAAATGTATGCGTCTCAGGACGCCATCTCTCGACTAGGGAAGTGATCAAACTACGATCAATCATAGGCCGATGAGACCTATAAACACCGTACAATCCAGATAATTGAATCACTTATAAGACTCGAGGAGGGATGGATATTTCTTTACGAGGTCCCAAAATTTACCATCACACCTCCTCGTATTTAGAATCATATTAACACTTCCATCCCATATATCCTGTGATCTATGGGTAATTTGTTCCGTTAATAGAGATGATTCAAGTGGACCGGGGTCTAGTTGGTATGCAATAATACCAGCCATAAAACTACCTATAAAATAAAAGAAACACATGAAATTAAAATTATTAAATAGACAAAATCATATAACATCCACTAAATCTTTTAAACTAGTATTAGCTAGTCACGCCAATTATTCATCAAACATATGCTTGTTATTTGCTGCCAAAATGAAAAAAATAAAACAACCAGAAAAAAAGTGTAAAGAGAGGGCAGAAAGATGGCAAAAAGAGTATTTTTTGGCATTCTACTTTCATCTCATCTCCCCTTAAATATTCTTCAACCAAACCTTCTATTCCCCTATCTTTCCCTCCCTCTTACATCAAACCAAACTTAGTTGTAGTACACAAAATTGTTAGATAACTTGTTTTTCACTTTCTTTAGAAAATATAAAAGAAACAAGAAACTTCATACTTTGAAATCAAAGGAAATCTGAGCTTCATAACAAGGTTCCGACAACACTTCATACTGAGCTTCCGACATCATCAAGAGTTGAACCATAATTTCTCTATTAATCTTGAGACCTAAGACAATCTTGAATCGCAGGTACGTAAGGGTCGAAGATTTCTTGAATAGCAAGTGCACGGGGCCGAAGATTTCTTGAATAGTAGGTTTAGGGCTGGAAATTTCTCTAAATCGCTAATAAGGGTTTTTGGTGAATGAATTTGAAATTGAAACTCACAATTGATATACAAAGGGATAATAGAAATAGCAGAGAAAGTGGAGGAGATAAGAGAAATTATACAGAAGATCAATGTTACAATCACACATACATTCAGAGAGGGTAATTGTTTGGCTGATTCTTTGGCAAACATAACCATAGAATCGCAAGCAGAGCATCAATTTTTCAGTTTCCAGGAGATGCCTCTAACGAAAAGAAGGATCATAAATGCAGAGAAAGCACAAATTCTAACGCTCAGAATAAGGAATCGTAAAATCATCCCACAATGAACATAAACAGTACAACGTAAAAAGCTACATCAGGTCCAATTTTGAGAATACAAAGACAGGTATGAAAGCAAAATACAGTACATACTCAGGAATGCGGAGAAGCATATATAAGAGCAGAGGCTATCACAACAATCCAGATACACAAGAAATAATAAACAAGGGAAATTACAGAAATGTTGAGGAGAGCAGGGGTCACAAAAGCGTACAACATGAGAGCAAAGATACCCCAACAACGAGATTAAATAGCAATAAGGGGGGCGTTTCATCACTCAACTTAGGTGCAGATTCTAGCTGCTAAGATTCACCGGTAATCAGCTTCACTACCATGGTGTTGGAGAGGTACGCTCAGAACAGCTGGAAGAAGAAGAATGTCAGGAGGAGGGAATGAAGAAATCAAGAAATCAAGCTAAAGGAAAGATTACCAGCAATGGTATCATCGATTGGTACACACGCAGCAAGAGGAAGCATGAGGAACCAAGTTTCCAACAAGGCAACGGCGGAGAAGGAAGATCGATTCACCTTCCGAAAGAGGAAATTGCACTAATCCAGATAAATCAGATATTAGTCGGGTCGGGTATATTAGAATATGTGCGCATATTGTTTGTTTTGGTGTTTTTATTTTGGGCCAAGGGCCTTGTGTAGACTTTGGTTACAGAAAATTCAATAAAAGGCCCAACAAGCCACTAAAATATTCTTTTAAAAAAAGGTTAAAAACGACACCGTGTATTTGAGATGTGGGCCTAGAGTACTTTTAAAGCATAAAGTGTTACTCAGAGTAACGTATTAGGCTAAAAATGTGACTATGAGTAACGTTTCTATACTTAACGCCGTCAACTACAGTATTCCACATAGTTGGTCCTAAAACGTTATTTAGAAAAACGTTTATACTACTTTTGTAAAAAATTTAAAAAACGTATTATTTTGGTGAATTGCTTTAAATAATGGATTAGTTTGGTTGTGTTGTACACTATGCACTCATGTCTATCCACGTAACCCCCCTCCTAACTAATCAAAACTAATACGTCATCTTAACAGCCCCTAATTTCCTATTTAATTACCCTTTCACCCTCTCACTCTCTCATTTCATCATAATAATCACTCTCCAACACTTTCTCCCCATAACCAACAATGGCGCGAGGCTCTTCTTCCCAATCCACCTCCTCCTCCACAACCCGCCCGGGAACCGCCGCACCCCGTGGCTCCGCCGCCGCTACAGCTGGTATGCGCCGACGCAGGGTCGGTGCTTCTTCCTCTGCCGCTGCCGGTGGTGGTGGTAACGCTGTAGTAGGCTCCGGCAACGCGAGCAACATGCTCCGTTTCTATACCGATGATTCTCCCGGTCTGAAGATTAGCCCTACTGTCGTCCTTGTGATGAGCCTCTGTTTCATCGGATTCGTTACTACTCTCCATGTCCTCGGCAAATTCTACCGCTACCGATCTGGCTCTGGCTCTGGAGCCTGATTATTCGGGTTCGGATCTTTGATTTCAGATCATGGTGATTTTGAAACACACGTCGTACAGGAAAATTTAGTCTGTTTGTTGTTTTTAATTTCGGTTTTCATTTCACCATCTTTTGCTGGTTCTGTTTCCATTTTAGATGGCTGAATTTGACTTTAGGAAGATGATAAAAGAAGCTTCCAATTAAGGGAATTTTGAACGTTTACATGTTCTTTTGCTTTGTCTAATCAGTAATGCATAGTTTTTGTTCAGAAAAGGATTATTAATTCGGAATTTCGATCCATTTTAGCAATGTTTATTCGTTTATCTTTTATGCTTTTTATGTGCTTGTGAGTATGTCAGACAATTTTTCTCAGAGAAATGCAGGTCCTGAATCGCGTAATTATACATGATGTTTTGGATTCATATGTGAGTGTGATGATTTATGAATACTGTACTAGAGAACCAGAATAGAATGAAATGCAGAGGACTTAAAAAGCTGGCCATAACTAGTTTGGGATTAAGTCGTAGTTGATTAATGCGATTGTGTACACATTGAGTTTGATTTAGGTGGATTGATGAATTGAAAAAGGCTCTTTACAGCCATCATAATCCGACTTCCCAGACTAGTCCTCCTACTCCTTCAAAGTTCATCATCCTGATGTGATTTGAAGATGGAGTTGCCACAAGATTGCGATAGATAAGTTTGAACTCTTTTTTTTTTTTTTTTGGTAGCTTTCTGGTTTCATGATATTGTGTTTTTCTAGGTGGTATGGTTTTGTTATTCCTGGTACTTACTTCAAGTAAGTTTTTAACAGAAGGATTGTGCAATCTTGAAAGCTCTATCCATAGAACTATTCTGTGGGTGCTTTGTTCAGTTTCTGTGCTAAACTTGCATGCCTAATAAATCACTTTCCTTTTCTTATTGGAAGGTGATTGAATAGCATATGGTTAGAGTATAACATGATTATGGTTTGCATTTGTTTGTTCAATAAGGCTTTGTCAAGGTCTTTCTTGTTTTAGGAACCACCAAAATGCAGAGAGGCACTTGTAATTGTTTGTAGTTATAACATGGTTCTAATTGATCTTGGACTGGCACCAGATTTTTCTTGGTGCATTTTATAACGATATCAATGAGTTGTGGCTATTTACAACTGTTAAAGTCTTGAAATTTCTCATAGTTATTCTCCATACGATATCCATAACTTCCCTTCAATGAAATCTCTCTTGCCCCGCCTGTTGGTCTAACTAATTCAGGTTCACATAGAATATACCTGAGGTAAAACACCCCTAACTATTGCACTCTTTCCTGGTCTCCATTACTCCAAAAATCCTTTTTCATTGCTCTCAACGCATCAAGTTGAAGTTTAACAATCTTAAGCAGCTTTAAGGTAAAGATGACATTCAAGCTCATAAGCGCTAGTAGTCTCGTCAATCAAATCTTTTTCTCATTAGGCACCAACTTTGTGCAACTAGCTCTGATTTATGAATACTGTACTAAAGAACCAGAATAGAATGAAATGCAGGACTTAAAAACCTGGCCATAACTAATTTGGGATTAAGTCTTAGTTGATTAATGTGATTTTGATTTAGGTGGATTGATGAATTGAATAAGGCTCTTTAGAGCCATCCTACTCATTAAAAGTTCATCCTGATGTGATTTGAAGATGGAGTTGCCACAAGATTGAGATAGATAAGTTTTGAATTCTCTTTTGGGAGTTTTCTGGTTTGAAGGTATTGTGTTCTTCGAGGTGTATGATTTTGTTATTCGTGGAACTTACTTTAAGTAAGTCTTTAGCAGAGGGGTGTGTAATCTTGAAAACTCTATCCATAGAACTATTGTGGGGGTGGTTTGTTCAGTTTCCATTTGTGCTAAACTAGCATGCCTAATAGATTCATATCTGTTTGACTGACTTGTTGATTTTTCCATAGCAAAAGGGTGTGCAATCTTCAATGGCTTTCCTTTCTTGTTGGAAGGTGATTGAATAGCATATGATTTAGAGTATAAAATGTGCATTATGTTGTTGAATAAAGCTTTCTTGTTTTAGCAATAATTGTTTGTAGTTATAACATGGTTCTAATTGATTTTGGAGTGGCACAGATTTTTCTTGGTGCATTTTACAAAGATATGAATGAGCTATGGGTATTAAAGTCTTGGAATTCCTCAGAGCTAGTCTCCAACAGTTACAAGGCTATGAATGAAATGTCTCTGGCCCCGCCTAATTGAGGTTCACATAGAATAGTGAAGTATCATATTACTTTCTGGCACCATCACAAACAGCAATATGCTAAATTCTTGCCATAATTGTGCCACATTCCCAGCGGCTAAATAATCAAACACGTTCTATTTAATTTTTAGAGGTCAAAATTATATATATATATATATATATATATATATTCAAGGATGTGGGAGTAAGGGTTCATCCGATTTCTTTCAACAGAAAATTACATTTTATATATAGGATTAAAATTATATTTTATGTATATGCAATAGATCGATGTCAAATTCTTAGTGTATTTACTTCTACTTCTTTAGTGAAAATCTTATCTAAACGCACCACTGCATGTTGTTGTACTTTCTCAAAACTTTTGTAGAAAGCTGTCTTTCTTTCGGAGAAGTCATTGAAAAAAATACCACAACGTGAATAAGATAATTGTAGCTTTAAAAAAGTTTAGTTTATTTGTTTCTAATGTGAAGTTTTCTATAAAAAATAATTGAGCAGTCACAAACACTCCTACTTGTATCTAACACTGCTAAAGTAATTGTCAACGAACAATAATATTGGCGAATATATTTTATAGCAAAATAACTCTATTTTGCAATGGATTGCTAATGAATAATAAAAAATATTTGTTAGCTACCAACAATTTAACGATGAACTTTGTCCTATCTGCTTCTTCCTCTTCCCAGGAATGAAGAATTTTCTAAAACAAAAGATTTTCATTTTTTATTTTACTTTCAAAGTGACTCTCGACGGAAGAATTCAGGCTATTCAGGAAGAATCGCAGCAATTTCCCCTTTCTTCTTATTAGTCAGATAGGTTTGGAACCCTTTCCCCTTTTAATATAATAATAAGGTAAGCTTCCAAAGCTCCTTTCTCAACTAAATCAATATGTTTCCAAGAATTCCGCGTATCTTTTCCTTTGATGAAGAAAGTCTCAATTCCAGTGCTACATCTGCGACAACTTCTCTTCAATCCACAACAACTATTAACGATTCTTCTCTTCAATCCACAACAACTATTAACGATTTTTCTCTTCAATCCACAACAACTATTAACGATTCTTCTAATGGTATTTTTGAGGATTCATAATTAATTTAAAGTTCTTTTTTAGTGTGATAAACTACAAACGTATGTAGCAATTCTTTTTGTGAAAATTACAAAAGTATATTACTTAAGACTTTAATTAACAATATATACACATACTTATTTTTAATTACAAATGAAGTTTCTAAATTACAAACATAGCATATTTAATTAATTTTCGTTTTTAATTATTTATTTATTTTCGATTTTAGTATATCATTTTTTGGGGATTCTCTGCCTATTTTTGGGGGATGATTACATGTATTAAATTTATCTCACCAATTAATGGTTATTACTTAGGGGAGGCAACTGAAACTTTTAGAGTCGAGTTTACGCTCTTTCCTCCTCTTTCGATAAGCTTTTCATAGCTTTTCAAATATTTTTTTTATCTTTCCACCTCTTCAGCTCTTCAAGAAATTGTACTTCTTATGCAGTTTTATTTTCTTGAAAAATTTAAAACTTCTCTCTTCCATGTTCTTCTTCTCTCTGAATTATGTTCATCTGAATTTTACCATTGTTATCTTTTACCTTTAAAAATTTCAAACGTGAAATCTGCTCAATAGATGTTGGAACAGTGCTAGATAGCATATAGACTAAGAATCAAAAGGTTCACGTAAGAAAGATCAAGATACTTCAAAGTATACAAAGCGTAAACCAATTAAAATCGTTGATCCAATTTCTTTCAACAGTATCGTAAGGATAGGAATACACATGGAGGTTTTAGATTCCGCAATTTTAATAGTATCGTAAGGATAGGATTACACACCAACCTTACAACGATAATTACACCAATATCATATTATAGATAATATATTTTGAATACTACACCAATATTAGAGAAATAATAGTTTTCTATTATTAAAATTTACAATTATTAAAAAACACAAGTTAATATCAAATACTCGCAAACATGAATGTTTATATCATTCAATACACCAATAATATGATTCATCCTACCAACATAAAACTAAAAGTTTCAGCTACATAATGTTTTAAGTAAAAATAAAATAAAAACAACACACTACTGTTAAGCTTGATCCGCAAATTTGGGGCAAGTCTTCTTGTTATGCCCATGTGTACCACATTTACTACAAGTGACTTTAATTCTCTTGCTTTTTCCTTCATTGAATCCCTTCTTACGATCATTATTTGGTGGTTTGCATAGTTGCTTTCTTGCAATTGGTGGTAACATTACCGCTTCCCTCATTGGTTGCTTTCTTGCAATTGGTGTTTGCATCATACATCACTCCTTCAATATTGTAATTCACGTAATTTCCTGTAAAATTGCAAATTATTAATCAATTTCCAAAATTAGCAGAATGGTGTTCCTAAAGTAATTAAATTACACCAATCATCTACACCATCTCAACTAACAACTACACATAATAATTTACCAGCACAAATCAATAAGCTTTATAACCAATTTAATAATTCTTCAATTTTATTAGCTATACCAAATCAGGAACTTACGACACCAATAAATGAACCAAAATATTTACTGCTAATCATGTTGGTATTCAAAACGGCTGAAGAGACATAAATTAGTACTGGTCTAGACAAACATTTTCACTAAATCAGTTACCAAAATATATACCATAATTTCGTTATATAAACGTCAATTTAACATTTCTTCAATTTGTTATCTATATCAAGTCAAACAATAAAATATACCAATAGATGTACCAAAAATAACTTGCAGTTGGTGTTTCTACAAGGTCTACAAGATACTAATTACACCAAATCACATACCAGAAGTAATTTGAGAATTATGGTTCAAAATTTGTTATCTATACCAATTCAGACAACTACATACACCTATAGATGTACCAGAATACTAACTTGAAGTTGTTCTTTGTATAAGGTCTAAAAAAATATCAATAACAACATATCACACACCAAAACAAATTATTGATTTATGGTGTTTATATAAGGAATGCAACATACCAATTACATTTTGACCAAAGCAATTACCAAAAAACATACCATAATTTCGATGTATTTAAACAACACAAAACAAATTTCATAATACAGTTTGCTATGACCTATGGTGTTTATAAAAACACAATAAATAATATCTATTACACCAAACTATCTACACTATCAATATCACATAATAATCTACCATCACTTGCACAAAAAAACGATAATAATGGTGTTTCTAAAAACATACTACAGAATACCAATAAACCACAGCATTGTTCACTATCAATTAAACATAATAACATACTAAAAACGATTAATAATTTTTATTGTTTATTAAACAAATAAATCCAGCCAATCGTTGCACCAAAGCATATCAATTTTATACTAAACCACAATAACATACAATTTAAACCAACGACTAATTACCAAAACGACTAAATACAGATTGTGAGAAAAAAAAATCAATCGTTAGTTGTTCAAATACCTCATGTGTCCCATCGCCCGTTGTCTGAGTAAATCAGGGAAGGTAAAATAATTGGAGAACATCAAGGAATATGTGATAAGCGTGGCTGGCTATTTCTACGTTTTTTAAAAATATAAATTCTAGTTTTGAAAAAAACTATTGCTATATAAGTGGGAAAAAAAAGTATTGCTATATAATAGTAATTAAGGTACTTAAGTTTTTTGCCCATTCTTTTTCCACAAGCAAGTCTACGGTTTCAAGGAAGGTCTATTAAAATGGATAAACTAGTTAGTCAATTAGGTAGGAGTTGTTCGAGTCTTAAAAATTGGGTAGAAGTGACAAATAGTATTAATTAGGTGAAAATATATTCTCTCAATAGTCCCAAACTTTTAACTTTTACACTTTTGTCCAACAACTGTCGTAGTTGTGGGGACAACTTCAGTAGTTGTCCAGACAACTACGAAAGATATTATTAATTTAGTCCTTTTACTAATATTAAAAATAAAAAAGTAGAGAAAAAATAACGGGGGAAATTTACTCTGTCATCACGAATTGGATTTGAACAAATATCTCTGGGTGACTTTCCTTTTAATCGATCGTGAGGGGGTTTTCACTTTATCCATTTGTCTTTTTTCTTAATTGAAAACCTATAAGGCATTTTTAACTCATTTTTCCGTTTCGTTCAAATTATATATTGTTGCATTGATTTGATGGTTCACTTAATAATTACTAATATTTCTAATTTTTTTTTTTACTAATCTCTTATTAAAAATAATGTATTTATTTATTTTAACTAGAGTTCCTTGCTATGAGATACCTATATACTCCTCAAATTTATTGGAAACTTGAAGTTACATTATTTTAGCAGTGAATGTGTTTGTGTTCGGTGTTTAGCATGTATCATCAATAATATGTATGATCTACAATATTATTATTTTTATTACATAAAGTATTTGTTTGAAATTTTTCACAACCCTTCCATGCAAATATTGAGATCTTTATTTTTCATAAATTTTTCAGTAAACTTTGATGGGATAATTTGTATATCTTTCATTAACTTCTGTACCTTTTAAAAACCGCTATAGTGAGGATTATCATTTGTGATTTCTGGTGAATATAATAGTTTTTTCCATTACCACAATTCGATTATAATTTTGGTCTTCAAATTTTAATAATCCACTAAATATAATTTACACAAAACATAAGTGAGAGATTATAGTAATCGAAGTAAATTGAGAATTTAAATTTTATGGGAAGAAAATTGAATTATATTGTAATATCAAGTGAAATTCACAAGTTATACGAACTAAGGAAAATAAAAGGGAAGGAAATTGGATGAAGAGGAAGCAACTAACTTTTGATCTCGTTCACCATCTTAAAAGTGATTTATGTAAATTTTCAGTGTCTTTCATGACAAATATTGCCCTACTCCTGTTGCTAATTAGCAACAACCCTCTCAAATCTGATTGAGTCTTATATTAGAGAACTCAAAATCATATATATTGAACTTCACTGAAATAGAATTAATTATTTAATGTACAAATATTTTATATTTATATCTAATTATATGACGTAAACAGATTATTTTTATCTTATTCCATTAGGATTCTTTGGCGTGTTTTTCTCAAATAAAAGATAATCGCAATTACACAAATTCAAAAGCGATCCCACTAATTAAACCACGTGAATAACATAAAAAATTATATATGAATGAAAATTTCTATGTGCTAAAGGATGGTGCAATCAAATTAGTAGCATTCAACCTACTTTCTATAGAAACTTTTAAATCATTATTCTTGTTTTCTATACTAATAAGGTATAAAACCTTCAACTTCATATAATAGTAATATTATAAATACTTCGTATAATAGTAATATTATGATTTATAATGGTAAGGGTTAATTCAACCTAATAAAATGTTAGCCATGTAATTGTAATACATCACCCTAGATCTTGTTGTAAATAACTTTGTTTGCTAATTTAAAATTTTGATTTGCTTAAATAATTGAATTGTTAAAAAATGAGTATTTTTTTCTTCGTTATCTTTTTTACATATATATATATATATAAAATAGGGGTGTACAAAACCGAACCGAAAACCGAATCAAACTACAAACCGAAAAAAAAACCCCGACTAGTGGTTGGTTTGACTTGGTTTGGTATTGGAAAAAACCCGACTATATTTGGGTTGGTTTGGTTTTAACTAAAAAAACCAACCCGAGACCAAACCAATCCGACATTATATATAATTTTAAAATTTTATTTTATACATAAAAATATTTACTTTGATATAATTTTAAAATATTTCTTATACTTTTTCATAGTTTTTATCTTTTAATATATTATTATTTCAAGTTTGAAACTTAGAACTGTGAATGGTTCAATAAAGATTATAGTCCACAGATATTGGTAATTATAATAAAGTTTAAATAAAATCAAATTAATACTAATGCAAAAAGAAAATCAATTCAACACTAAAAATGGCAATAATATTGAATATTTTTTCTTTGGTTTTACATTGATTTATTCAAATACATAATCTAATTTTAATTTTCTTTTGATATTTAGTCATATAACTAATACTTATTAAACTTATTTTAGCATGATTTATTACTTTTAAAGTATTATCATTTTCATTATGACTTGTTAATTTGCAATATTTGTTTTACACAATTTCATTATTATTATTATTTTGTTGGATTTTTTAGTATCATTACTCATATAATATTTTGTGTTCTTTTCTTAAGAAACACCTTAGATAGTTGTATTTTGGTAGGACTAAAGAAATATTTGAAGTACAAGTAAATTATATGTTTGTATGAATACTTTACCGAAAAACCCAAAAATCCAAAAAAATCCGAAAAAACCCGAAGTTGAAAAACCCGACTTTTATTGGTTTGGTTTGGTTTATAGATTTAAAAATTCGACACAAATAATTTGATTTGATAGTTGAAAAACCCGAACCAACCCAGTCATGTACACCCCTATATAAATACATAATATATAAACAATTGGGCCCCTAAAAGTCTTTGGGGTCTTAAGTGATTGACCATGAGACTATAAAATTAATGGAAAAGGGTAAAATATTGAACAATTTTCACATATAGCAAACACAAAAATTATATTGGTATGTTATAGCTATAGTTTACATAATTGTGTTCCATAGCAAATTTTATGTTTCCTATGAAGCTTTTGATTTGTATAATTCGCTAGAAACATCCAATTTTATACAAATTGTTCAGTTTTGTATATATTCATTTATACATTGTAATTTGTATAATAAGATCTGTATTT
Source organism: Solanum acaule (assembly GCA_036250505.1). NCBI lineage: Eukaryota > Viridiplantae > Streptophyta > Magnoliopsida > Solanales > Solanaceae > Solanum > Solanum acaule. The sequence goes on along the minus strand of JAJOOR010086728.1, from coordinate 7,365 downwards.
GTATAATTATAAGTGTATAGGACGAAAATATATGTATTTGTATTTGTATATACACTTTTCTCTGGCTTTATACAAACACAAACACATTTTATACCGAATTGTGTAAAATGGCTAATTGTATACCGAAATGACTAATTGTATACCGAATCAGATGGCAAAAAAATAGGATGTTTGCTGCAAATTACAATTAAAATAAACTATGGCTATATTATTTAATTTGAATTAATAATTTGTTATTTCATACAATTTTCCCTAAAATAGTTTTCCAAACAGTAAATTTTTCTTTACCCAATTTCAAATATCGAATGATTTTAAAATTAATTTCTATTTTTTCTAATATTTGTTTTCTTCTGTAATACAATTTTCTGTCTTCATGATCATTAAATTAAGACACCAACTTTGCATGCAGACAAATATGTAGTTATAAAAAAAACCACAACTTAACATTAAGAGGCAGTTTGACATTATTGTTAAAAATTTCTTATTTTTAAAAGCACTTTTAAAAACGATTTTTTTGGAAAAGTGCTTTTGAAAAAAAATTGTATTTGGTTAATTCATTTGAAAAGTGTTTTTGATAAACAAATTGTGTTTGACTTATCTTTTTTAAAAAGTGTTTTTGAGAGTCAAATTACAAAAAAGGGTAAGTACCAATATGCGTTTAATATTATTATTATTTTATAGAGAGAAACTATTTTAAATATCTATTACAAAAAATTTAATTAATTTTTTTAATTAAAATTAAAATGTACACATTCATAAATTTAAAAATCATTCCACAAATTAAAGTTAGTGACTAGTTAAGTAGTTAATTAATTGTAGTTAAGTCATTAATGTTCAGTTAGTTACAGTTAGTTAGTTACAAAGTAGTTTGTTAGTGATGTCAACAACCTGTATATATAGGTGCCTTATACCATTCATTGTATTCATGTTTTATGAATGAAATACTAGAAGCTTTTTCCTCTCTTCTCTCTCTGATTTCAATATAGTATCAGAGCTTCAGTGAATCAATAATTATTTGATTCAAGTTTACAATTCGATTGTGGAGTTTTTTCTATAGAACAATGCCTGATTCGATTGAAGAATCGACAGCTGGAATTGATGTACCAGTAACACTTGAAGTGATTGAGTTGAAGAGGAATCATCCTCTCTATCTTCACTCGTCAGATACTCCTGGCAGTATTCTGACCACAATTCAGCTCACTGGAGCAGATAACTACTCACTATGGAGTAGATCTATGGCAATCAACCATAGGGCAAAGAGCAAATTGAGATTTGTCCTCGAAACTTGCAGAAAATGTGACTATACCTTAGAACTTGCAGAGCAATGGGAGAAATGCAATGCCTTTGTACTTGCATGGATCATGAACACAGTTTCGAAGGAGCTATTGAGTGGGATCGTCTATGTATCAGATGTTGCAATGGTGTGGGTAGATCTGAAGGAGAGATTTGATAAAATTGATGGATCGAGAATTTATCAACTCCACAAAGAAATTTGCACAATTCACCAAGGTAATTCAACTGTCTCAGCATATTTTACCAAGCTACGATTAATGTGGGATGAATTTGATGAAATTGTACCCCCCTACCTTCATGCATCTGTGAGAAATCCAAAAGTTATGTGGATCACATGCAATATTTGCAATTATTTGCTTTTCTAATGGGTTTGAATGAGACGTATGGACATGCACGCAGTCAGATCTTAATGATGATCCCTTTGCCAAGTGTTGGTAAGGCATATGCTATGATAATGGCAGATGAGAGTCAGAGATTCACTTCGAGCATGCGTACTGGTGGAGATATAATTGAAGCTATAGTACTATATGCAGGAAGATGGAATTATCCTAGAAACAATCAATTTGAAGGAGATAAAATCGATTCATCAGTGAATACTGGGAGAGGAAATTAAAATACTAAAAAGAGAGTGAACTGAAACCTGTTCTGTGACCATTGTAAGATGTGTGGTCATACTCAAAAAAATTGTTTCAAACTGGTTGGCTATTCTGAGGACTGAAAGTTCAAAAAGAGAGGACAATGTGCAGAACACTATGGTCATACTCAAAAAAATTGTTTCAAACTGGTTGGCTATTCTGAGGACTGAAAGTTCAAAAAGAGAGGACAATGTACAGAACACAACTACAATCAATCTAGAGGAATGAATTTAGCAAAAGGAAAGGGTATTGCTAACAATGTGCAGGTTGAAAATGGTGAGGATGAGTCGAGAAGTGATGTTTTTGGAGCAGTGAACCAAGGATCAAAACATGAACAAGGTGCTTATGACTTTCACTCCATTCGCACTAATATGCAGGCTCTTGCTGCTAGGCCTGACTACACTCCAAGTCACTACCAGAAGATCATGAAGCTATTAAATGAAGAGGAGGATGTTGGAGCTGTAGATATGGCAAACATGGCAGGTATTTTTGATGATACAGTCCCATGTTCAGTGCTTAATAGAATAGGAGACTATGTAGCTGTCATGAGTGCAAGTAATACACATGATACAAATAAAAGAGGAAACAAATGGATAATTGATTCAGGGGCAACATGTCATATGACATCTAATCTAGCTAATTTGGATCACGTTAATGCATCTGATAAAATTCTAGGTAGGAGAGTATACTTGCCTAATGGTCAGACCATCTCAGTCACTCATTCAGGTAGTTGTGGAGTGTTAGACAATGTGCTGGTAGTGCCTAATTTTAAACATGACCTGCTATAAGTGTCTCAGCTAACTAGACAATTGAAATGTTTTGTATGCTTCTTTTCTGAGTTTTGTGTTTTTCAGGACCTCTCCAATGGAGAGGTAAAGAGGGATTGGTAAGGAAGTTGATGGTTTATACTACTATTTTTCAAATCAATTTTCCCATGAAGTACCAGATAATGATAGCGACAAAGTAATGATGACAGAAACTGGAGGTACAAAAGGAATGGTTTGGCACAATAGGCTGAGCCATCCCTCTATTAAAGTACTCAGACAATTGTCTTTAGTAGAAAAGGAATCTGATGTTAGGTTGTGCAATAATTGTCCTGTTTGTCCATTGGCAAAACAAATTAGGCTTCCATTTCCAATCAGTATGGCGCAGACTAGCAATGTGTTTGATTTAATTCATCTTAGGACCTTATAAATTTGCTACACATAATGGTTTTAGATATTTTCTGAATATTGTAGATGATAAATCAAAGATGACTTGGCTATTCTTACAGAAATTGAAAAGTGATGTTTTTGTGGTGTTGAAATATTTTCTAGCATTGGTCAGTAATCAATTTAAAAGGCAAGTAAGTAGGATAAGATTTGACAATGGAACTGAGTTCTTCAATGGAGAATGCAGTGCCCTTTTATCTTCCTTGGGAATCATCCATGATAACAGTTGTCCACACACTCCACAACAAAATGGAGTAGTGGAAAGGAAGCACAAACACATACTTGAAGTGGCCAGAGCATTAAGGTTTCAAGGTTCTATTCCTATCAGGTTCTGGGGAGAATGTGTTACAACAGCTGTGTATTTGATAAATATGATGCCTACTGAGGTTTTGCAAGGAAAGTCACCTTATCAGGTCTTCCACAGTACCATGCCTAAACTTGATCATTTAAGGACAATAGGTTGCCTAGGCTATACAACTGCACTTGTTAATGAGGATAATTTTTCTCCTAGGGCTAATGTTTGTGTCATGATGGGTTATGCATCTACTCAGAAGGGGTACTTGTTATACAACTTGAGTCTTAAGAAGTTTATAGTAAGTAGAGATGTAGTCTTCAAAGAACTTGTGTTTTCTTTTCGTAAGTTATAGGACAAGCACATGCCACATTTTATTAGACAAGTGTTTATTGATGATGAGTTGCCCGACACACCCGCAGTTACTGATATTCATGAATTTGATCATGTTGTTCTTAATGAGGCACATCAACAACCTGATCATGATACAATAATAGAAACAGTGGAGGAGGAAGAAGAAGAAGCGAAAGAACATGTTCCATTGATGGATCAGGCCGTTGATTCAGGTGTCCCAAATGTTGTACCATATAGGACTTCTGGCAGAAGCACTACAACATTTTAGACCTTCAGCCACCCCAAAAAAGTGAAGCCTAAACTATCAATAAGTGTTGCCTTTGATTAAAGGCCACACTTTTCGACTTTAGGTGACACTTTTAAGGGGGTGGCCAAAAGAAGCGTAACATTTGATCTAAGGCTACACTTTTCAAATGTCACCTTACCTACCGCGCTTAAAAAGAGTGGCCTATTATAGAACAAAGACTACGTTTGTCACTGACCATTTAGCAACACTTTCACATCCTTAAACTATACTTACACCTATTTGGATGAGAGATTATGTTACTAATGCAACTGATTCTGTTGCACACCCTCATTCATTAGCTAATTACATGACATACATGAACTTGTCTCCTTCTTATCAACCTTTTTAAAGTGAAATGTCTGCTGAAATAGAACCAAGAACCTATGAGGAAGCTATCAAGGATCCCAGGTAGGTGGAGGCCATGAAACAGGAGATCACTGCACTGCAGGATTATGGCACATGGAGTGTTATGAAGTTGCCACCAGGAAAGAGTGCTATAGGATGTAAATGGGTATTTAAAATTAAGTACAAGGCAAATGGAGAAGTTGACAGGTTCAAGGCTAGACTTATAGCCAAGGGTTATTGCCAAACTGAAGGGATTGACTATCAAGAGACATTTTCACCAGTGGTGAATGGTGACTATGAGGACTATTATTGCCATTGCAGCAGCTGAAAACTGGTTGGTATACTAAATGGATGTGTTCAATGTATTTTTATAGGGAAATTTGTTAGAAGAAGTTTACATGGAACTGCCTAAAGGTTTTTCTAGTAAGGGGGGAGAAACAAGTTTGCAGACTCATTAAGTCATTGTATGGTCTCAAGAAAGCTTCCAAATTGTGGAATGCAAAGCTCACTGATGCATTGACTAAAGCAGGATACATACAAAGTCAGCTAGATCATTCTTTATTTACAAAAGGGAAAGGTTCAGCATTGGTAATTGTGCTTGTATATGTGGATGCTTTATTAATCACAGGAAATGACTACAATTTGATACAAGAAACTAAAAGGGTGTTGCACTACCATTTCAAGATTAAGGATTTAGGTGAATTAAAGTACTTCTTGGGGATTGAGTTTTGCAGATCAACCTAGGGTATTGTCATGAACCAGATAAAATATGCATTGGAGTTGATTTTTGATGCTGATCTAATAGGAGCAAGAGCTTCAACCACTCCATTAGAGTGTAATATCAAGCTCACAAATGTTGACTTCACTCAAGATGACAGTGGTGAGTTATTTGCTGTTATAGGAAGGTATCAAATGATGATTGGAAAGTTATTGTACCTGACTAACACCAGACAAGACATAGCATTCTCAGTGCAATGTTTGAGTCGGTTTATGCAAAAGCCAAAGATGTCTCACTGGAATGCAGCTTTGAGGGTGGTTTGATACATCAAAGCAGCACCAGGTTTAGGACTGCTCATGAGTTCTGAGAAACAACCACACTTAGTTGGTTTTTGTGATGCAGATTGGGCATTATGCCCAAATACAAGAAGATCTATTACTGGCAACTTATTGAAGTATGAAAACTCACTCATTTCCTAGAAATCTAAGAAGCAACATACAGTCTCTCGAAGCTCTGCAGAGGCAGAATATAGAAGTCTTGCTACACTTATAGCTGAGGTAGTTTGGGTACATAATTTGTTCAAGGAATTGGGGTTCATTATAGATAATCATGTTACTATTTACTTTGACAACAAGGCTGCAATACAAATAGCAGCAAATCCAGTTTTCCATGAAAGAACAAAACATATCGAAATTAATTGCCACTTTATCCAGGAAAGAATTAAGCAAGGATTGATCAAGACATGCTACATCAATACTAAAGATCAACAAGCTGATAAATTGACTAAGGCCTTAGGGAGGTCACAACATGATCTTTTATTGTCCAAGCTAGGTGTCTTGAATATCTTCAATACATCCAGCTTGAGGAGGAGTATTAAAGTTAGTGACTAGTTAAGTAGTTAATTAATTGTAGTTAAGTCATTAATGTTCAGTTAGTTACAGATAGTTACAAAGTAGTTTGTTAGTGATGTCAACAACCTGTATATATAGGTGCCTTATACCATCCATTGTATTCACGTTTTATGAATGAACTACTACAGGCTTCTTTCTCTCTTCTCTCTCTTATTTCAATAGTAACGTTGTAGTAGGCTCCGGCAACGCTTGCAACATGCTCCGTTTCTATACCGATGATTCTCCAGGTCTGAAAATTAGCAGTCACCACTTGTAATTGTTTGTAGTTATAACATGGTTCTAATTGATTTTGGACCGGCACATTTTTCTTGGTGCATTTTACAAAGATATCAATGAAGTATGGGTATATTTACACTATTATAGTCTTGGAATTCCTCGTAGCCATTCTCCAACAGTTTCTATGCTATGAAAGGTATGATATCCATGACATGTCATGTAAGAACCTCCCTTCAATGAAATCTCTCTCGCCCCGCCTAATTCAGGTTCACATAGAATAGACCAGGGGGTCTAACTGTTGGGCATGTAGCAAGAGTTAATGGGAAATTGAGGGAAGATGAAAGAGGAACTTGGAAAAAGTTGGGAACTTGAAAAGTTGAGAACTTGAAAAGTCCTCTTATGCTTTATTGAAAAGACATTTGTCCCTCATCGGTGGTGGAAAGAAAAATAGGAGAGTTTAAATATAGAAACACTCCTATTAATTGTTAAAAGGGTTAGAAAGAGGGACCCCCCTCGCGCCGTCGTCGTCGTCGCTCGCTCGGCTTCGGCTTCGGATTTGGATTTGGAAAAATGATCGAGAGATTATTTTTTGGACAAAGTTTGTTTTAATTATTTTAGTTAATTAATTATTTAAGCCAACGTTTTAATTAGTTAATTAACCAATTCAATTAATTAGTTAATTGATCCGACCCAACTCGGATCCACGCGTGATCCGTTTAATTTAAATCTTTCCCGTTTTATTTAAATTTCCCGCAGTGACTGTTCTGAAAGGTTGCAACTTTCAGAAACAACCATGACCGTTTGAAACCAGTTCCTCTTGCCTATAAATACATTGATTCTTCAGATTTATTCCTTACGAATTTTTCTGATTTCTTCTTCTTCTTCTGCACAAAATTTCTTCGTGTACTTTACTGCTGTTGAGTGGTTCGCTGACACCAGCGTTTTGGGTATCAATACACTGGTGATTGAGATCATTCTATCCTGGGAGGACATATTCCAAATCAAGCCTCGGATACTAGAGGGGAATAATTTCCTTAAGGGGACACTGTGCATTCAGTGGGCTTGATCTTTTTCTGATTCTGTTTTTCCAGATTGTGGTACGTT